>JAZKJV010009298.1:0-74115 GCA_037367405.1 Ottelia alismoides | reverse complement strand
TTGCGCGCCGAATTGGAACGGCGCGAAGGCACCTCTGGACTCGAAGAAAAACGACGTCGCCATTCGTAGCCATTCGTCGCCATTCGCTTTGTCAACTTGTCGCCCGCGCCCTGGTCACCTCGTTTCGATCCCGTTTATCAAACCTCCCAAGAATTGAACATGAATGAAAATCTGCGTATCGGCGTTCCCAGCAAAGGACGATTAAGCGAATTGGCTGGCGAACTCTTGCACGAAGCCGGTATCAACTTTCGTCGTCAAGAACGGACCCTCTTTGCCCGCGTCAGTGGGCTACCCATCGATATCATCTTTTTGCGCACCGACGATATCCCCGTTCTCTGCGCAGAAGGTGCAATCGACTTGGGTATCACTGGCAGCGATTTGGTCAGCGAAAGCCAAGCCGACATCGCCGTGCGCATGCACTTAGGTGTGGGCCGCTGTCGCCTGAGTCTGTGCGTTCCCGAATCGTCACCAATCAAGGACTGTTCGCAGCTGAGCGGTGCGCGAATCGCCACCAGTTTCCCGCGCGTTACCGAGACCTTCCTGGCTCAGCATAACGCTAAGGTACATTTGGTGAATCTCTCCGGCTCGGTCGAAATCATGATTGGTTTGGGAGTAGCGGATGCCATCGTTGACCTGGTGGAAACCGGTTCCACCTTGGCCGCCAATCAACTGCGCATCTTGACGGATATCGGCAGTTACGAAACCGTTCTCATTCAAAACCCGCGCACGCGTCATGAAGCCACCTGCGATCGGGTCGTGCGGAGATTGGAAGGAGTCGTCATCGCTCGCGATTATTCTCTGCTCGAGTACAACGTACCCAAAGATAAACTGGCGCAGGCGGAAGCCGTCACGCCGGGCTTCAAGTCGCCCACAGTCTCTCAACTAGAAGATCCCAACTGGTGCGCTGTCCGCGCAATGGTACGCAGCAAAGATATCATCAGCGTCATGGAGCAGTTGGAAGCGATCGGGGCTTCGGCAATACTCGAAACCAGCATCAGGAATTGCCGCTTGTAATCACGTCGACACTGCGGTAGCCACCGTCGCCAGACGGTGGACAAAGCGCGGTAGCCACCGTCACCAGACGGTGGATAAAGCTCGGTAGCCACCGTCGCCAGACGGTGGACGCCTCAGTTAACGTTTTCCACCGCTTGGCAGCGATGGCTACGAAAACTTCGCCTTCGTTCTCCGTTGTGGACAAAACCCGGTAGCCACCGTCGCCAGACGGTGGACGCCTCAGTTAACGTTTTCCACCGCTTGGCAGCGATGGCTACGAAAACTTCGCCTTCGTTCTCCGTTGTGGACAAAACCCGGTAGCCACCGTCGCCAGACGGTGGACGCCCCAGTTAACGTTTTCCACCGCTTGGCAGCGATGGCTACGAAAACTTCGCCTTCGTTCTCCGTTGTGGACAAAAACCGGTAGCCACCGTCGCCAGACGGTGGACAAAGCGCGGTAGCCACCGATAAAGCTCGGTAGCCACCGTCGCCAGACGGTGGACGCCTCAGTTAACGTTTTCCACCGCTTGGCAGCGATGGCTACGAAAACTTCGCCTTCGTTCTCCGTTGCGACTAATCGACAACCATATCGTTTAGTGCCCTTGATACTTCCGCATACATATTCGCGAAGGCGGGGCTGCTGCGGACTTCGGCGTCGCGCGGCATAGGTAGCGGATTATCGATCCAACGCATAATGCGGCCATGCCCCAGGATCGCCAGGCGATTGCTCAAGTTGACTGCTTCGGCAATGTTGTGAGTCACGAACAGTATCGTACGACGTTTGCGCATCCAAATTTCCGTGAGCAGTTCATTCATGCGACTGCGCAGAATCTCATCCAACGCCGCAAAGGGCTCGTCGAGCAGAAGTATGGCAGGATCGGTCACAATCGCTCTGGCCAGCGATACACGCATCCGCATGCCGCCGGATAACTCTCGCGGATACTTGCGCCAACTAACTTCTGGCAAGCCGACCCAACTAAGCGCTTCGTGAACTCGTTCGGTCAGCGACGCTTCCTGACGATCACCACTGCCCTTGTCGCTCAACTCCAACGGCAGTTGGACGTTTTGGGCCGCAGTGCGCCACGGCAAGAGCGTGGCGTCTTGGAATACATAGGAGAGATCACCGGCTCGGCGACGAGGTGTTTGTCCGGTCAATTCGACTTGACCACTGGTGATCGGCTGCAGTTTGGCAATCGTCCGCAGCAGTGTACTCTTGCCTGACCCCGAACCACCCAGCAAAGCCACGATTTCACCAGCGCTGACCGACATAGAGCAATGCTCGAGCACAGGCGCATGTCGGTCGAAGCGAACACATAAATCGCGGACTTCAATCCCTGTCACTACTTCATCGCTCGCAAGAAGTCATTGAGAATCGCAAAGGCCATCAAGCCCAACAGGCACATCACGCCGAGCATGGTCAAACGGACTTGCATGTTTTCGTTCAGCGGCTTGCCGCGAATGGCTTCCCAAGTCAAGAACATCAAATGCCCACCGTCCAACGCGGGGATAGGCAAGAAGTTCAGAATGGCCAGGTTGGCACTGAGCAGCGTCAAGAACAACAGCAAACGCGAAGGCGAATCGGATGCTTCATGCGAAGCCACTCGCGCTATCTCGAATGGTCCTGCCAAATTGCGAGGGCTAGCGCGACCTGTAACCAGGATGGTAAGGAACTCGAACACATCCGTTAGCTTGCGACCAGTTTCGGTAACACCCCAAGTGAACGCTTGCCCCACTTTGTCCGTCTTCTGTATCTTTTGCAATGCCGTCATCGGCACGCCGCGTTGAGTCCAATACCAGTCCTTCGCGTAGTACAGCGGCAACACTACTTCACGCGTGTTGCCATTGCGTTTCAGATAGCAACGGATCTTGATGCCTTCTGGCAGTTTCTGGAAGTCGGAATGGAACGAAGGTAAAGTCAGCAACGGCGTGACCACTTGGGCTTTTTCGGACAGCTTCAGATCATTCTTTTCAAACTCTTGGCGTTCTTCGTCGGTGAGTTCGAGCTTGATTTGCGTCAGTTCTTCTCCGACCGTAACTTGCGTGGCTGCCTTAGATGCATCGGGATCAACCGAGCTAACGATTGGCGAAACGCTATAGGCGATGCCATAGTTTTCGAGACTCAGTCGGGCTGAAAAATTCCCGATGATCCCGAATGCAGGCGGATCATTGGTTTGCCAAAGTAAAGGTCAGCTCGCTGCCTTCATTTTTGGTTGCTTCTTTGCTCGCATCGGCCGTTGGCTTGTCTGTCTTGGCGTCCTGCGCCGGGGTCGCTGGTCGGCGAATGGTGAGAACCAAAGGCTTGCCAATTTTCTCCGCTACCAGCATGGGCAACTTCAAGGCGTCTTTAACTTCCTCGCCATCTACTTTTTCGATAATGTCGCCCACTTTGATCCCGGCAGATTCAGCCATGGATCCCTTGCGGATGGCAGTGACTGGGCCCATCGCAAAACCCAAGCCGAGCGTTTTTACAGGACCGGCGGCAACGTTAGCTTGACTTCGGTTCGTGGGGCAGCATCATCGCCTGCGTCGGATTCCGATGCCGATTGACTGCTCGACGATTCCGTATCCGCTTTTCCTGAAACTGGCGTTTCTGCACCGCTAGGGTCGACCTTTCTCAGGACGGTGATTTCAATGGGCTGATTCCATTTGGCCTGGAACTTGTTGGTCAACGGATAGGACAGAATCTTGTTCGAGTCCTTATCAATTGGCAACGGCTCGCCATCAGCCGCGATGATGCGATCGCCTTTGCGCAGATCTACCTTCTGTGAATACAAGTATGAATATTTATCGGGGGCTTCACCAACAATCGCCACGTTGGCAGAGCTGACGCCAACCATGAAGAACCCATCGGGATGCAGTTCTTTCGAAGGCGTGGCATCGATAGTTAATCTTTGTCCATCCCGGTCAACCGTGAACGAAATCGGCTTGGCACCTTGCTTCATGCCTTGGATAGCAGTCTTGGTGGCCATGTCTTCGTATCGGAAGTACTCGTCATCGCTCGTCATGCGGGCGACTTGTTTGATATGATCACCGGGTTGCAGACCAGCGACCCAACCGGGTGAACCGGTGGGAGTACCGCCGATCGTCGTGGGTGTGTAGGGCACTCCGTAAAGGAACGCAGCAGCCGCCAGAAACACGGCGAAGATCACATTCATCACAACGCCCGCGGAGATGATGATCATGCGTTGCCAGACAGGTTTCGCCTGATAGCTGCGCGGGTCAAGCGGTGCATCAGGCCCAGCACCCTGGCGAATGCGTTCCGCTTCGGCTTCGGCATTGCGTGGGTCATCGTCTTGTCCCAGCATCTTCACGTAACCGCCCAGCGGTACGATACCGATACCGTACTCGGTTTCTCCCCAACGAAATCGTCCAAGGGTGCGCGGTAACTTAATTGGGCCAATCGACATCGGTATGTCAAAGCCGACGTAGAACTTTTCACATTTGACGCCGAACGTTTTGGCCGCCATAAAGTGGCCGAGCTCGTGTACAAAGATCACGAACCCTAAACCCGCCGCGACTTGCAGGCCGACGACGAAGTAACCGCTCCACCGCGCCAGCAGCGATGTCTCCGCCAGGAGCACCGGCAGGTTCAAAGTAAAATCAGACAGAAGCCAATCGAGCGACATGACACCGATCAGCATCGAAGAAATAAAGTTCATACAACAATCCATCTGGATAGACCCGCCAAAAGCAAATCCGAATTAACTTAACCTGTCCCAGCCGCCCATCGCGCGGTTTCGCGTCGCGACCAATTGTCTAGTTCCAAAAGTGTTTCGAGGTTCGGCGTAGGTTCAAAGTGATGTTCCTCTAGCACGCGACGGCAGGCCGGCACGATATCGATGAACTTCAATTTGCCTTCCAAGAATAGGGCCACTGCCGCTTCGTTAGCCGCATTGACCACTGCTCCTGTCGTACCGCCGCGCTTCGCTACCTCCCAGCCCAACGAGACCGCTGGGAAGCGATCCAGGTCCACTGGGGCAAAGGAAAGCTCGGCCGCCTTCTTCCAATCCATCTTGGGACAGGGACAATCCAACCTATCAGGATAGGTTAAAGCATACTGAATCGGCAAGCGCATATCTGGTGGGCTCAACTGGCCTATGACTGAGCCATCTGCAAATTCCACCATGGAGTGCACGATGGATTGCGGGTGAATTACCACTTCGATTTGTTCGGCCGGGACGTCGAACAACCAGCGCGCCTCGATAATCTCCAAGGCTTTGTTCATCATTGTGGCCGAATCGACCGTAATCTTGCGGCCCATCGTCCAAGTGGGATGGACCAATGCGTCCTGGATGGTGGCTGTTTTCAATCGTTCAGAAGACCAAGTGCGAAACGGTCCACCGCTAGCAGTCAAAATTAATTTGGACAATTGTTGCGTTTGCCCAGCCTGCAATGACTGAAAGATGGCGCTGTGCTCGCTATCGACAGGGATCAATTGGGCGCGGTTCTCGCGGGCCAAGTCGGTTACCATCCGTCCAGCCACAACCAGGCTTTCTTTATTGGCCAAGGCGATGCGCTTGCCAGCTTTGGCAGCCGCCAAGGTACTGAGCATGCCTGCCGAGCCTACGATTGCCGCTACCACTGTGTCCACCTCGGATGGCTGGCTAACTGAGCCAAACCCTGCTGTCCTTCCCAAAACTCACAATTGCCATCGAGGCTCGACTTGTCCAGTTTGGCCGACGAATCGGGGCATGTGCCTACTAATATTTTGGCGTTGAACCGCCGAACTGCCGCCAAAACTTGATCCAACCTGGCGTGCGCCGACAGACCCACTAGTTTCCAGGGATCCCCTAGTTTGCCCAGCACATCCAGGGTCGCACAGCCAATGCTGCCGGTGGCCCCAAGAATTGCGACTGAGCGAGGCGGCTGCACGAGGAGTAGTTCCTGCTTCAAGGATAAATATTGGAAAGGACGTCGGGGTGTGATTCGGGGTTTGTTTCGACGGTTCGAATTCGGCAATGCGGCTGGCGAGCCTTGCGGTGGCTCCGGCCAAGCTGAATTCACCTGCATGGATTTGCTCGGCGGCCCATTACAACCGCCAAATTCCGCTTGCTCAACCGGCTCGAGGGACCTTGCCACCGGAGCGCCCAGCCCAAACAATGCGATTAGCGTGCGAGCCAAGTAAGCTGAGCCTGGGGTGTGGGCGGCCTTCCTAGGCCGTCCAGGGCCAATAGAATGGCAGAATTGCCCAAGTCACGCAAGATTCGTACTCGTGGCCGCCGGCTGCCAGGCACGTTTCTCCGCGAAAATGTTGAAACCCGGGCCGACCGCCCAGGCTACTCATAGAAGAGGTTCATATGACCAAAAGAGACGACGACGGAATCGATAAACGCAGTGGCGAGCCCAAATCGCCGGGCAACTGGATGTGGTACCTGGCATTAATCGGAGTCCTCCTGCTAACCGTCAGTGTCTTTGTGGTCGACAGCACGACCAAACAAATTTCTTATCGCGATTTAGTCACGCTGCTCGAGAATACTCGCTATGTCGAGCGACGCTCCGATCGGCTCGAAGAGGGGGCGACCGGTAAGGTGGTCGTGCCCTTGCAGTCCCGTTCCGAACGCATGGAAATCAGCAAGCTGTCCGATGTGAAGGTCGACAAGACGGTCGTCTACGGCACGATGACTTATCGACTCATCGACGACGGTGGCAACGAAGTCCAAGCGCCCAAGGCAAACACTAAGTTTCGCACCCGAAAAGATGATTCGGAGAAGACCAACGAAGAACTGCGCACGTTGCTGACCAAGAGCAATATCGAATGGAACTACAGCGACGGTCCTACGTTCCTGTCGCAGTATGGTTTGTTGCTGTTAATTCTGGTGGCCACGATTTTGATCATGTACATCACGGTGCGGAGGATCAGTGGCATTAGTTCGCCCATGTCGTTTGGCCGCTCGCGCGGTCGTTTGTATGCTCAAGAAGACATCGGCATAACCTTTGATGGACATCGCTGGCGTGGAAGAAGCGGTAGATGAAGTCCGCGAGATCGTGGACTTCTTGCGATATCCTGACAAGTACCAGCGATTGGGCGGACGTATTCCCAAGGGCGTGTTGTTGGTGGGACCGCCTGGTACCGGCAAGACGCTGCTGGCCAAAGCAATTGCCGGCGAAGCTGGCGTGCCGTTCTTTAGTTTGAGCGGTAGCGACTTTGTGGAAATGTTTGTTGGCGTTGGAGCAGCGCGCGTTCGCGATATGTTCCAGCAAGCGCAAGCCAAGTCGCCTTGCATCATTTTCATCGACGAACTGGATGCCTTGGGCAAGAGTCGATCCGGTAGCATGGTCGGCGTACATGATGAGCGCGAGCAAACGCTCAATGCCTTGCTGGTCGAGATGGATGGTTTCGATCCCAACAACGGCATCATTGTGATTGCCGCCACGAACCGACCTGAGACGTTGGACCCTGCCCTGCTCCGCGCCGGTCGCTTTGACCGCAACGTGCTAGTGGATCGACCCGACAAGTCGGGACGCGAGGAGATCCTGAAAGTTCATGTCAAGAATGTCAAGCTCGGTCCACAGGTCAACTTGAAGGAGATCGCTTCGATAACGAGCGGCTTCTGCGGCGCCGACTTGGCCAATCTAGTTAACGAAGCGGCTTTGCTGGCTGCACGCAACGGCAAGAACGTGGTGGGCCAAGAGGAGTTTGACGAAGGTGTCGAGCGCGTGACGGCGGGCCTCGAGAAGAAGCGCCGCGTGATGGACGAAGATGAAAAGCTGCGCGTGGCCTATCACGAAGCGGCTCATGCGCTAGTTGCCTATTCGCTACCGAACACCGATACGGTCCACAAGGTCTCGATCATTCCGCGCGGTTTGGCAGCGTTAGGCTACACGCTGCAGCGTCCAGAAGGTGATCGTTACTTGATGACGCAGCCTGAACTCGAGTCGCAGATGCAAGTCCTGTTGGCCGGTACGCTAGCCGAAGAGATTGTATTGAAGGATATCAGCACGGGTGCTCAGAATGATTTGGAGCGCGCCACCAATATCGCCCGCAGCATGGTCATGGAGTTTGGCATGAGCCGGCTGGGACGCGTCAACTATCGCGAGAGCAATCGCTCGCCATTCTTGGCCGCCTCGCGCGGCGAGTCGTACATTCGCGATCACAGCGAACAAACAGCTCGCGAAATCGACGAAGAAGTGAAACGCATCGTCGATGATATGGCCATGAAGACTCGGCAGATCCTGCTCGAGCGACGACAGGCTCTGGAAGCCGTTACCCAACGCTTGATTGAAATCGAGGTTATGGAGACCAACGAGCTTTCGCGGATTATCGAAGCCAACCTGACTGGCCCGCGGATGGTTCCAGGCACAGCCACTCGCAAAATCACTGTGCCTACTGTAGCCCCAGCTCCCACAGACGAAATCGATCAATCAGGTACGTAAGAGTTTGTCTGGCGATTGGTAAGCGATTGCTAACGGCCCACCAGCCGCAAGGCGCTAGCCGCGGTTTGGGCAGCGATTGACGTTGGCTAACGGGCGCTAATTGCGCATGAAGGGCTTTGCGTGATGGATGATGGTGCGTGGCGCTAACCGCGGCTAATGCTAGAAATCGTAAGTTCCTTCCGGTCGCGCAGCGACTTGGCTCTCCGTCCGGGCTCGTCCCGGCGGGAGCACGACTGACAGCTACCAAGGGCCCCGCGTCCCCTCTGCTCTTCGATCGGAGGGCCTTCAGTTGCGGCTCGGCGTTACTTTGCCCATTGGCCAATCGTTCGCTCGCCGCTTAGCGTCCCGCTGAAAGAGAATTCTTGTTATGAATATTTAGTAGCTGTCAGTCGTGCTCCCGCCGGGACGAGCCCGGACGGAGAGCCGCATCGCTGCGCGATGGGCAGCTGATTCGCCCCAATTCAACCGGAAGGAACTTAAGAGTTCTAGCACTAGCGCCTTGCGGCTGGAGGGTGGTGCGTGATGGATAATGATGCGGCCGGGGGCGTCTTGCTACTTACTCACACACTCACTTACCTGTTTGCTTGCTCAGCTTGAAGTCCCATGTTCCATCTTTAGTTGGAAAATCTACTTTCTCGGAATATGGAAACTTAAGCAGTGGTTTTCCTTGTAGAGATTCTCCGAAGGCGACTCCGTCAAAAGGCGTGATGGTCACGTTGTACTTTCCACCGACGATACCATTGTCGCGCGGAAAGCTAAACTTGCCCGCTTTGATTTGCGTCATCGAGCCAGGGCCTTTGTTGCCGGCCGAACCATCCGGTTCCAAGCTGATTTCGCCAGCCGGCACCGGTTTGCCGTCAGGCATTGTGATCGTGCCGCTGAGCGTGTATTTCACTGGGCCATCGCTGCCACCGCAGCCCGTAAGGCAAAAGGCAAATAGGCTACAAAGCAATAACGACGTAACTGAGTTGGAGGAAGCCCTGGATTGCATCTCGAAACTTGACCCTTCGTAAATGGTGAATTAACAACTCGTATATACCAGCTTACTAAACCGGCACTGTGGTTTCAGTTTGCCGAAGCCACGAGGCGCCCACGTTACTGCAGACGCCTCGAAGTCGTCCAGACAATTACTCGATAAAGCTACCGACCGGGAAGCCATCATTGCGTACGGCAACCTGCCGGTAAACTGTTATGTCGATGTTCTGGCTGACGAATTGTACAGAGCCATCGGCCAAACCGAACATGCAACCACCGGTGTGTTGACTGCCGAACAGGCGGCTGACGAAGTTAAAACAGTCGGCTACGCCAGGACGGCACTCGCGTTGAGCATTGATCTGCAAGACGGCAGCTGCGAATGTCAAAGGAACGGCAAAGGCGTTATCGGCTTTCAGACTGGAGGCCCAACTGGCATGGAATCCATCCGTCCGCATGGTTCGAGTCGGCATATAGCGACTTTCGCCGATCAAAAATGTGTTAGTGGTTCCATCGGTAATGTCGGCGATGCGGGTGCGCGAATTTGCGTAGATCAATCCCGATTGAAAAAACACGCGCTGACCGGCTTGGGTCGAGCACGGAGCGGAACCGGCGGCTGGCGTAGGTGGACCACCACCTTGAACGCCCAAGTAGTTTGAATTGTTTATGCCAGGCCCGGAATTAGGATCCGATGGGCATTGATATTTGGGCATGCTCAAGGCAAACAGAGTCGTGTTGGGCGCATCTCCTGGCACGTTCGATGAGCCGGTAAACCGTCTGCCGAAATCAAATCGTTGGTAGAGATTGGTCTCTTCCAAAAAGGGCAAAATCAAAACGGTCCAAGGAGCTTGGGTTCGGTCGGATCCGACCGTGCAAAAATTGGTTGCGGTTACCGTGACGCTGGCAGGATAAGTCACGATACCGCCCGCTGGGAACACGCGAAACGCACTCTCGTAGTTGTGGCAGGCTAACGCGATTTGTTTCGTATTGTTGCCACACTGCATGCGCCGGGCAGCCTCTCGCGCTGCTTGCACAGCTGGCAGCAACAGACCAACTAGTATGCCGATAATCGCGATGACCACCAGCAACTCTACCAGCGTAAATGCTGGTCTCAAGACTTTGCGAATCATAAATCATCTCCAATGCTAAAGGATGAGAAAATAAGTCTTGGCTCGCTGACTGAGCCTACGGAATTTGTTTGTGCTCGTGCAACCTCAGTCGCAATGTGGGCGGAGGAAGCGTCGGGTGTCGGCGACTGGCAAAACCATGCACCAAGTCCGACAACCCCATACCTTCCGTTTCGCGAATCACAATCAAAGTGATAAGGCGATTGGTATCGCGAATGAGAAAATCACGCAAGGCTTGTCCCTCGATCGACGCCGTCGATGTTTGATCTCCCTGCAACAGTTTAAAGGAACCTAGATGAGTCAAGCGGTCGGATGCGTCTGGATGAAACACGAGGTCATTAGCAGGCAGTAGATCATTGCCAGGCGCGTTTTCCCATGTTAGTTCATCTTCCCGCCAAGTATCATGACTTCCATCGGCCAAGCCATACACATGGAAAGTGGCATCGGGAACTAGCGAAGCAAATCCCAAGCTGGTCGGCGCAAACGATAAGCTCAATTGTGCATCAGCCAGGCTCCGCCCCTCGAGGGCAGCCAGGTCGAAACCCAAATAGACACGCCGCTCCCACTGCGCATGTTGAGGATAAGGACGCTTTACCAGCAGCAGTTTCTTATCCCGGTGCAAATCCTCGGTACCCGCAGGTTGGATATAAGTGTCGCGTCCACGTCCCGACGCCGTCGTCACTTGTAGCCAACTATCAGCCGAGCTGGATTCAGTTGGTCGGTCGGTAACTGATAACGATTGCTCCGCGCATTCGCACGGGCCATAGGTCGCATGGCTGAAGAGATACGAATCGCCCTCGTGCATTATTTCAGTGTCGCGAGACTGTCGATGAAACGTATCGACACGTCCTCGAAAAACTTGCACCAAAGCCGATTGATCGCTATCCACCGACACGCCAAACTCCGTGCCGAAGTCGGTGACGACACTAGACGGCGTCTCTACGACAAACCCTTTGGCGTTAGGAGGCACTGCGGCTACCAGCTTGCCTGCATGCATGACACAGCGCATCGTGGAAACGATTTCCAAATCGGCTGGCGATTCCAAGCGAACCACGACGCCGTTGTTAAATACGATTCGAGCTAGTCCTTCTGCCAAACGCAGGCGACCTCGGGAAAGCTGAGCGCCTTGTTCTGTGGGTAAGGTACCTGCGTCCCATTTGCAACCTTTGACCTCTGCCAAGACAGCAATTGTCTGAGTTGACCGAGAATTGAGAAACCAGGTGACGACTGCCAAGCCCATCATGGCGACCAGGGCCAACAAGCCAATGAGCCAATGGACTGGCATGGATGACGATCGCGCGGCAGGATAGTTGGAACGCGAGGCGTGTACTTTGTCGAAGCCTGGTTTTTCTAGGGGATGCCCTTTAGACATCCACAAAGTTGCGTGCAAAGAAACGTAGTCAGCATACAATTCCGCCGCTTCGCGGTTGGAGATTACGAGCTGCTGCAAGCGATCGAGTTGACCCTGCGTCAGGCGTCCTTCGATGGCTGCATCGGCGAGTTCGAATAGCTCATTGCGATCCAACGTCGACATCAACTCGCCTCCAATTCCATGGTCCGCGTCACACAATCTTGCAAGCCGCGGCGGATGCGACTGAGCATGCGATAGACCGAATCGACCGTACGTCCTGTCTGTTTGAAATCTCCTCGACTCGGCTCTGTTGCCCATAGCGCAGCTCGATCAATTCGCGATGATGGGTTGGTAGTTTTTCAACGCAGCGGACCAAAGCCTGCGAGCGTATCTCGATGCGTTCGGCGCCTGTCGCAAGTTCCTGGCTGACGGTCATTAAAATTCTTCAGAGAAGACTAACTTTTCGCGGGCCTTACGCTTTCTCCATGCAGAACTTCGTGATAGGCCACAGCGCAGGCCCAACTTACAAAGTTGGTTCCTTCCTCGAATCGTTCGAATTCGCGCCACAGAAATAGATTCGTCTGCTGATAGAGATCATCCGCTTCATGGGGATTGGGTACCAAACTCAATAGATAACGATGTATCTGGTATTGGTGTAAACCAATCAAATGCACGAACAACTCGACCCGGTCGTTGGCTGTTGATTCGCTCTCTGATCGTCTGCGAACGCAGGTTTCTGATGTTGGCCTCTCCGCCATAAATTGGGGCTCCTTGGGAAGGTAACAGCCATTAGACGGCAAATTGGACACACGTGTTACCTGTTTTTCCCCAAAAAAACAACCTGAGGAAGGTGCTTCCTGCATACTTGGGACGGCCTGGGAAGGCCGTTCTACGAGGCCTGCGAAGCCGTCTTGGGGGGCAGGTTGAATCAGATGGGTGTTGCTGCTGGTTCAATTCGATGGTCAATTACCACTGCCGAAATGCGGCCCCCACCTCACATGACTCAACCACGAAAGTCGAGTTCCCGCCTGTGATCAACCTCAAAGCTGCTGCGCATATGGGACGCTGGCAATGGGCAGTCAGCCTGTTATTGCTCAGCGCGACGATGATCAATTACATGGATCGTCAGACGTTGGCGAATTTGTCGGTGCGTATCAAGGATCAGTTTGAACTCAGCAATCAGCAGTACGGCAACTTGGAGCAAGCCTTTTCGCTGTCGTTCGCTTTTGGTTCGCTGTTGTGGGGCGTATTGGCCGACCTGTTGCCGGTTCGATTCCTCTATCCATTTGTATTGGTGGCTTGGTCCCTCGTCGGTTTTGCGACCGGTCTGTCCAATGGTTATGAATCGCTTTTTTTCTGCCGAGCCGCGCTAGGTTTTTTTGAATCGGGCCATTGGCCCTGCGCCCTTGTAGTGACGCATTCCATACTCACCAGCGCTCAACGTCCTTTGGCGAACAGCGTCTTGCAGAGCGGCGCGTCGATCGGGGCCATCATTACGCCGGTCGTATCTTGCTGATGGTTCCGGCGGCGGCGGTGGGTGAAATGCTGCAGCCGGATGCCTGGCGTCCGCCGTTCTTGGTTATCGGTGCAGTGGGCTTGGTTTGGGTTGTGGCTTGGTTCGCAGTCGTCAGGCGTGGCTCGATTCATCAGGTCTCCCGCGATACGCAGAGCAACCGACCGACCGATATCGTTCGGTTTGTTGGCAGCCTGGTAGTGAACAGAAAGTTCTGGGCATTGGTGTTGATGGTGGTGTCAATCAACATTACCTGGCAAATGATCCGCGCTTGGTTGCCTTTGTTTCTGCAGAAAGGCCGCGGTTACAGTGAATCGGTCAGTTTGTCCTTTATGTCGGCTTATTACGTTAGCACCGATATAGGTTGTTTGTTGGCTGGCGCGGGGGCCTTGCGTTTGGCCAAAGGGGGCTTGAGTGCACACGAAGCGCGTCTGATCACCTATGGCATTTGTGCCTTGGTCACCTCGCTCACGGTATTGGCCGCGCGGCTGGATGCGGGAATTGGTCTTTTGGCAATCCTCTTGTGTGTCGGCGCCGGATCGCTGGGCCTGTTCCCTTGCTACTACTCATTTACCCAAGAGATCGATGCCCAGCGCGTGGGCAAGGTTACTGGATTGCTTTCGTTTCTCGGCTGGATACTAACGGCGCCCGTCCATCCATTCTTCGGCAAGATAGTCGATGAAACAGGTCGTTGGAGTACGGGGCTGGCTTGCGTCGGTTGCGTGCCACTGATCGGTCTGGCCGCCATGTTAATTCTTTGGACAAAGCAGGCGGATGCAGTGGAAGAAGGTGAACAAACTGCGTAGCCATCGTCGCCAGACGGTGGACAAACTGGGTAGCCATCGTCGCCAGACGGTGGAAGCAATAGTTAACGTCTTCCACCGCTTGGCAGCGGATGGCTACGAAGGCACTCGGCAAATTGCGTAGCCATCGTCGCCAGACGGTGGAAGCAATAGTTAACGTCTTCCACCGCTTGGCAGCGGATGGCTACGAAGGCACTCGGCAAATTGCGTAGCCATCGTCGCCAGACGGTGGAAGCAACAGTTAACGTTTCCACCGCTTGGCAGCGGATGGCTACGAAGGCCTCGTCGGGCTTATTAATCCGCGATTTGCTGCAGGTAAGCCGCCACGGCTTGCCGGCTGGCCGGGATCAGCGGCACACTCTGTTGTCGCTGCAGATTGGTGACTACGCCCGTTTCTGGCGCGATGGACAGTTCGATCTGTTGTTCGTCGGTGGTGAACTGTAGGACGTAATGATTCTCGGGCAACTGAGCCGGCTCAACGGCATTCCATTGAAAGTAACGATCATCGACCAGGGTGGCTCTGAGATGGACCAGACCTGGTGCTTGGGATATGTCCTGCCAAGGCGCATCGGTTCGCGCGCCGCGCAGTTTGACATTGGAACTATGCTGTATCAAACTGGCCTGACTTGGTCCCCAGAACTCCCGCACGTGCTCCGTTGTGCGCGAACGCTTCCACAACGCAAAGGCGACCATCAAGAGGCAGCCAGTTACGGCAATAACGGTTAACCAACGTCCTGACACGCTTGAGCCTCAACGAGTGTTATGATGGTTACGGGAATCGTAGACTTACAACCATGTACGTTTAGGCACTGTTATGCGAATCATTTCCACAGTTTGCCTGATCTGGATCGCTTTGTCGACGTGGGGGACCGCTCAGCCGTCACCGACGTTGAGCTGGCAAGCTCTTCCACCCATTCCCGACGAGCTCGGATTGGCGGGGCCCGTAGTCGGAGTGTACGACAACCTTTTGATCGTCGGTGGCGGGGCGAACTTTGCCAAGCCAGTATGGGAAAGCGTCAAGCAGTGGCATCGCGAGCTGTATGTTCTCGATCTAAGTGCACAGCCTTGGGCGTGGCAACATGCTGGCCAATTGCCGACAACGGTAGCTTATAGCGCTTGCGCCTCTACGCCGCTTGGCGTCGTGGCCATAGGCGGCAATGATCAGCGCCACGAAAGTGCCCAGTGTTGGCTGTTCAAACCCAAACGTCTGAGCAATGGAGAGGTGCAGGTCGACTGGCAAAATCTGCCGGACCTGCCACGACCACTGGTCTATGGACAAGCCGCTTGGGTTAAAGATCGCGTGGTGGTTTTGACCGGTCAAACGGGTAGTGAACTAGCGTCAGCTATTGCGGGCGGATGGCAACTCGTGCTGCGGGATCAAAGAGATATCGCGACCAGCCGCTGGCAACCAATAGTAGATTGCCCGGGTGGTGCGCGCGCCTTTGCAATGGTTTCCAATATGACCGGAGCGCCGCACGCCCATAAATTGTTGTTGATGGGAGGGCGTCGTCAAACTGTGGCCGGCGTCGAATTCCTGGACGATGTGTGGAATACGAAGTTGGATTGCAGCATTGGCGGAAACGAACCAGCATCCCCGTCGCCGTTACCGCTGGCGGTGCTGGCCCTGTCACCGATAATTTCATAGCGATTGTCAGCGGCGATGATGGTAGCTTGTTCACTCAAACGGACCAGTTGAAAGACAAACATCCTGGGTTTGCCAAACGTACCTGGCTCTTCGATGTGGCCAACAATGGCTGGCAGGCTGGTCCCGCTTCGCCGGCCAATCAAGTGACGACACCACCGGTAACGATCGGTAACCGCCTGTTGATTGTAAGTGGCGAGGTCCGTCCGCGCGTGCGCACGAACCAAGCCTGGCAAGTTACGGCGCCACCCTTGACTCCATAAGGCGGACAGAGTGCGTGCGGCCAACATGCAGTCTACTGCGCATCGCGACTGGCGCCTGCTAGCACTTTGCAGTTGGTGGGTCGAAAACTTGCTTGGAAAAATACAAATTTCTCGGGCTGTGACCGTACGTGTCCCCAGGCTTGCGATAACTCTTACTGTCGCAGGGGCAAACAAGAAATCAGACGCCACTGCAGGTCACCATCAACAATCAAGGAAGTGTTCACTATGGCCAAGTATTACATTCAAAGCGGCACAGTTCGTACAGTTGTTTCAGCCGACGATCAAGAAAAGGCAGCCTTGTGGACGATCCACAAAACGATGCAGCAAGTGGTACCGGTCTATGATGATGTCGAACTGACGGCCAACGAAAAGAATGATGTTGCCCTGGTGCAAGGCATCATGGTGCTAGGCAACACGGTCAAGGTCAGTGAACAAGGATTCGATCGCGACGATGCTCAAGAGTTAGACACGTTCGAACTGGTCACGCATTGGCACCAGTTGATGATGGCTCTGTCGCGTTTGGAAGATTTGTTGAACTGAGCAACATTTCGATCAATTCAACAGGGATACCGATAGGGAGCACTTCAACTTGACCCAGGCAGGCTTTGGCGGCTGGCGCATCGAAGCCTACTTTGCGAGCTACGAAGGTTAATGTGGCTTGGGCTATGAATGTGGGAGTGGCGGGCTGGCCAGTGGTGGCATCCAGTCCGCTGGGGATATCGATCGCTACCCGTGCTCCTGGCGCGCCATTGGCCAGGTGGATCAAGTCGGAAATGGGAGCGCGCGGCGCGCCTTGTGCCCCCGAACCCAACAAGGCGTCGACAATTAGGTCAGCCCCGCCAATCAAAGTGGCCAGTGTCGCTTTCTCTGCATTCCAATCTTCACCAACCACCGTGATATAACTCGCACCTCGAGCATTTAGTATTTCCCAATTGGCTCGCGCGTCGGGGCTGAGCTTGTCGATTGGCCCAAGCTGAATAACGCGACAGCTCCAGCCGGCTAAACGTAAGTGCCTGGCAATCGCCAAGCCATCACCTCCGTTGTTGCCGCGACCGCACAGGATAACCGCCTGTGTCTGCGAGTGAAAATGATTAATCAGCCATCGCGCGCAGCCGATCGCAGCGTTCTCCATCAGCACGAGCGAGTTCATATGGAACCGTTCGATGGCCAAGCGATCTACTTCTCGAATGGTCCCAACGGCCAGGGTGCGTTCGCTAAGCTGTTGCCAGACGGTTGCTGGTCGATTCGATGTGCTGGCGGGCGTTGTCATCCAATTCCCCTGCGACTTGCGGACGGTTCCACTGGGTAGCCAGCATGACGGAGTTAATCCCAGAGCCAATCCCAAGGAGTGCCGCACGATGACCCGATTGAATGCAATCGCTTAGGATGCCTGATGCTAGCGCCATGGGCAAGGCCACGGAGCCGGTGTTGCCCATCCAGCGGAAGTTCGAGTAGTCATTCGTTTCGGGCATCTGCAGTGTTTTCAAGCATTAGTTTCCGGTGAGCCTGACCAACCTGGTGGCAAACGGTGCGGTCGAATTGGTCTCGCGTCCATCCGGTGGCCTGCAGCAAGGCATCAAAGGTGCGTTTGCCTACGCCGACACCTGCGTGCAGCAGTTGTTCGCTGTCGGTTTGCATCAGCGGCTGCATGGCTGCGCCCGCGCGATCGCCTTCACTCTGACACAATTCGTGGTGTTGACTTTCGGCCCGCGCGACCGCAGTCGACAAGCGATTGCCTGTCTTGCTCAAGCTTTCATGACACAAGAGGATAGCGCAGCTGCCGGAGCCTATCGTGAGTGATGCAAAGGATGGCTTGATCGTCTGGCGCGTCAAAGTGGAATCGGCATTGAGAGCCGCGATCGTGGCTTCAACGAGGTTCCTGGCGCTTTCCGTTCCTACTACGATCCCGGCTTTGATGACGCCACTTTGAATCAAATTGGCGATCTGCACCGAGCCGCTCAGCAAACCTAAACATGCGTTCGACAAGTCATGAACCCAACATTCGCTGGGTAGATTCAGCGCGGCGTGCACGCGGCAAGCCGTGGCTGGCTCGAGATAGTCGCGACAAACACTGGCATGAATCAAGCAGCCGATGTCCTGCGGGGCGATGCCTGAAAGTTCAAGCGCCGCCCGCGCGGAGTGACTGCTCGGCAAACTGATCGGCGTGCCGGGCTCCCAAAAGCGGCGTTCAGCGATGCCGCTCATCAACTCCAGTCGCCCTTCCGGTAAACGCAAGCGTTCGTAAACGCTGGCCAATTGGTGTTCGATCTCCAACGACGTCACGACTACCGGAGGTAGTTGAAAGCCGATCGATTCGATACAGACGCAGTCAAAGTTCAAGGTAATACGACCGGTAAGCAGGAGACAAATCTAAACGAACAGCGCCACACGGCAATCCAGGTAGCCACCGTCGCCAGACGGTGGACGAATCGTGAACAATCCACGTAGCCACCGTCGCCAGACGGTGGACGCAGTGAACAATCCAGGTAGCCATCGTCGCCAGACGGTGGACGAATCGCGAAATTCCCCACCGGCAGCGGATGGCTACGAAAACTTCACGAACCCCAATCGCCCAGGCCAACACGTGGCACCCATACCTAATGTAGGAGATGGTGCGTGAATGGGGAAGTCGTTGCCTGCTGCGGGCTGTTTGGTACGGCTAACCAGCTACCCGCAGGTTTCGCTGGCTCGATGATCGATTTGTATGCGTTGTTTGCGTCGTTCGTTGCCTTCGAAGAACTCAAAAACGTTGATGATTCCGTGTTCACCGCGGCACGCCAAGAAAACTCGTTCGCCATGAGGCATAAACGACTTGGCCCAAGCTCGGGCAATGGCTTCGTCGTTCCCTTGGCTGGGAACATAGTCGTAGACATGCAATTCGCGTCGCGTGTCAGCTTCGTAGAGAGAGGGCAGGAACATGCTGTATCCATGCACGCGCGCAGTCGTCTCAATAACTGCGCAATACTGTTCAAAGGTCATAGCAAGCAAACAAACCATTCGGGCGGTAGGGGAAGGTGTAAGTAGGTAGGCTCTAAGAAGTAAGTGCACCAAAGCATGATTGACGAGACAAAAAACTAAACAGAGTCTGCAAAAAAAGAAACCTTTTGGCAAGAAAAAGTTGCACGATTATTTTTCCAAATAATTCGCATGCGGGTGTAGTCGACTAGTTTCCGTTAGCGAGTTACCGTAGAATTTGCGAGTAACGTCGAGATCATCACAGCCGACGGTTGTGATTTACCACCCCCTCTGGTAAGAAGACGAAGTAATGGCCCGAACATTAACTGCTCGTCAGCAGCAGGCTTACGATTTCATTCATGATAAGATTGCCCTTCAGGGCTATGGCCCAACGGTCCGAGAAATCGGAGATTGCCTGGGCATCAAATCTCCCAATGGTGTGATGTGTCATTTGCGTGCGTTGGAACGCAAGGGCATGATCAGGCGTTTTGCCAACAAGAGCCGGGCGATCGAGATTACCGACCCGTCGGATCTTGAGCTAGTTCCTGAGGTGCCGCCCCTACCGCAAGGCGCGCTGGCGGTGCGCGGTTCCATCACGAAAGGCATGTGCCGACTGTACGATGCTCCGCGGCCCTTCGATCTAACAGGGGTTCTACAGAACACACCGCGCTACTTGCTGCAATACAGTGGCGATGATTTGGCAGATTACTCGATCGCTGATGGCGATATGTTGGTCATCGAACCCAGTAGCCGGGGGTCCCGTGAAGCTCTGATGCTCGTTCAAAATTCAGATGGTTTGATCGAGTTGAAAACGCCACAGACGGATGACGGTAGCGAATCGATCAGCCAGGTGGTGGGCTTGGTGGTTGGCGTACTTCGGATCCATCGTTCCAGCCCAGCGATCAAACCGCCCCACATGCAGCAGCAGCGAGCAGCTCAACCAGCCTAAGGAATGGCGGTGCGTCTCGACGCACAGTCATTTGTCGGGCGATGGCTAACGGCCCTCCAGCCGGAGGGCGCTAGCCGCGGTTTGGGCAGCGATTGACGTTGGCCATCCGGAAACCCTCTCCAGCCGCAGGGCGTTAGCCGCGGTTGGCGCCGCCGCATCATGTGGGAGGTTAGCATGGCAACCGCGGCTAGTGCTAGAACTCTTAAGTTCCTTCCGGTCGCGCAGCAACATTGCTCTCCGTCTGGGCTCGCCCCCGACGGAAAGCCGCATCGCTGCGCGATGTTCATTTTTTGTCACTCAATTTTGTCAGATAGTTGATCGGACAAAAAATTAACTGACAAAAGATTGTTCCATGCATCATGACTCAGGTGCCTGCACGTTGGTTTGACAGAAAAATGAAGGGCAGAAAGATTTTGCTGACACGCGAAGGGTCTGCTTATTTTTCTGCCCCCTATCTTTCTGCCAATCTTCTTCACGCGACGGCTCAAACCGAGTTGGAACGGGACGGAGCTTACGAGTTCTAGCACTAGTGCTAGAACCCTTATGTTCCTTCCGGTCGCGTTAGGACTGAATCAGTAGCACATCGCGCAGCGATGCGGCTCTCCGTCCGGGCTCGCCCCGGCGGGAGCACGACTGACAGCTACTAGATATTCATAACAAATATTCTAGTTCATAGAGCCACCAAGCGGCGAGCGAACGACTGGCCAATGCGCCGAGTAACGCCGAGCCGCAACTGAAGGCTATCCGAGCGAAGAGCAGAGGGGACACAGGGACGCGGGGGGCGGGGGTAGCTGTCAGTCGTGCTCCCGCCGGGACGAGCCCGGACGGAGAGCCGGTGCGTTTCGATTCCGTAATCTCTTATTCGCGCGCAGCCACATTCTCGGGGCGTTATACTGGTGGGTTAGCGACAAGTGTCACAATCGTCGGCTCCCGCCATTTTTCGTTCGGAGTGTGTCGGATGGATTTGCAACTGCAGCATCGGTTGGAGAAGGTTGCTGTTCGCGTCATTGCGATGCGGCTTGCTTGGCGACTCATGATTGTGTGGTTGGTACTGGCGCTGGTAGGTATCGGCTGTTGGTGGATGATCCGCGCGCAAGGCTGGCAGACGGGACCCCAGGTTGCTTTGGGGCTTAGTTGCATCGCCTTTGCGCTGGCCAGCTGGTTTGGCTTGCGATCCCTTTTCATGCAACGCGATTTACGCGAGGTCGCTCAGCGAATCGAAGAACGCTTTCCGAATCTAGGCGAGCGTCTGTTGGCCGCCATTGAACAGAGGCCTGCACATGCTGACGGCAAGTTCGGCTACCTGCAACAGAGATTGATCGAAGCTACCGTGCAGCACGATGACCAGCATCGTTGGCTGAGGGCTGTACCAGGCATGGGACTGAAATGGGCCTGGATGTTTAATCTGCCGGCCATTGTCGCTTTACTGGCTGTTATCGGATCCTTGGCCACGCTGAACAAGCAGCAGCAGGACGCCGTCGCTGCGGCCGCGAGCGCTGCTCGCAGTCAGGAGCTCTTGGAGCCGATCGTTGAACCTGGGGATACTGAAGTTGAACTCGGGTCCAGCTTTATTGTCACGGCCAAGTTCGCGGGACGTGTTCCGCAACAAGTTGCCCTGGCGAGAAGCGATTCAACGAACGACTTGAGCATGCGACGCTCACTGGACGATCCGTTGTTTGCGGCTTACCTGTCGGAGATTCGCGCGCCTCTAACTTATGCGGTCAAGTACGAAGATCGAGAGACTCGTCGCTATGAAGTGAAAGTCTTTGAGTATCCGGCGTTGGTGCGGGCTGACGCCGAAATTGTCTATCCAAGCTATACGCAACTGGAGGCAAAGACCGTTGTCGATACGCGTCGAGTCAGCGCCGTGGTCGGTTCCGAACTGACCTGGATCTGTTATGTCAACAAACCGCTCGCCTCTGCCAAGCTGATCGACGAAAACGATGACGAATTGATGCTGGAGCGTGATAGCAGCAACCCGCAATTGTACAAGGTGAAGCTGAAAGTTGAGCAGTCGCGCACCTGGCACCTACGCTTGCAAGATGACGCGAGCCGGGCCAACAAACTGGAGGTAAAGCTGTCGCTGAAGGCCTTGCCCAATGCGCCACCCCAAGCTGAAATTGGCCAGTGGTGATGTGCGAGTTTCACCGCTCGAGGAATTCGTCGTGGCTGCCAAAGCCAACGATGACTATGGCATCGAACGCATGGGACTGAGCTACGAGTTGGTTGGCGGCGAGCCTGTCGATATCGAACTGGCCACAAAACGGACGGCAAGCCCAATGCGATTCCGAAGTTGTCGAATCTCGAACAGCTTGTGGCCATGGAAAACTTGAAAGCCGAGCCCGATCAGTTGATGAGCTACTATGTTTGGGCGGAAGATCGCGACGAGACAGGCGAAGTTCGGCGAGTGAGCAGCGACATGTTTTTCGCGGAAGTACGCCCATTCGAAGAGATCTTTCGTCAGGGCGAACAGGAATCACAGGAACAGCAGCAGCGTCAACAACAACAGCAACAGCAACAGCAGCAAGGTGGTCAATCCGAAGAAGTGCTCGAGCTGCAGAAGCAGATTGTCACGGGTACGTGGAACGTTTTGCGCACGGTTCGCAAAGGTGAATTGAGTGACAAGGCGAGCGAGGATGCCAAGGTCCTCGCTGAATCTCAAGCGGCAGCGATCGAATTGTTGGCCGAGAAGGCAGCTGAGATCAACGTCCCTGGCGCCGATCAATTAGTTGCGGCCGCGACTGATCACATGGAACAAGCTCAAGCAAAGCTGTCGGCGGCCTCTCAATCTCGCCAAGTAGGCGATTTGAGGAAAGGCCTGTCCAGCGCGCAGGCTGCCTATCAAGCTCTGTTGCGTTTGCAAGCTCGCGAATTTGAAGTGACCCGAGGTCAACAACAATCCGGTGGGCAACAAAGCCGATCTTCGCGTTCCCAACAACGTCAGCAACAGCTCAATCAACTGAAGCTCGAGAATCGTCCCGATCGCTATGAGACGGAACGCACGGCGCAAGAAGAACAAAAAGAAGAAAACAGCCAGCTGCGGCAAGTGCAAAGCCGCCTGCGCGAATTGGCTGCTCGCCAAGAAGATCTGAATGAACAGATTCGCGAACTGCAGGCTGCCTTGCAAACGGCTGATACGGAAGAAGAACGCAAAGAAATCGAAAAACGACTCGAACGTTTGCGAGAAACAGCAACAGCAGATGCTCGAAGACGCTGATGAACTTCGCGAACAACTGGACGGCCAGCAAACTTCCGACGCGCTCAATCAGGCGCAAGAACAAATGGAGCAGACTCGCGAAAACCTTCGCAATTCTGCCGAAGCGCTCAACCAAGGAGACACCTCTCAAGCACTTGCCGCCGGTACACGAGCGGAACAAGAGTTGAAGGAACTCGAAGAATCTGTGCGCAAAGAATCGGCTAACCAATTCAGCGAGGCAATGCGGCAGATGCAAGCCGATGCTACTCAACTGGAGACAAAACAAAAGGAGCTGATTGATCAGTTGAAGGCGACCGAAGCCGAAACACCCACGGGATTGCGCGAAGCGAACAATAAAGAAGGGATCGAAAAGACCGCTGCCGAACAACAGGCTCAGTTGGATCAGTTGTTGCAGAACATGCGTACGGCGGTCGAGTCAGCCGAAGAACCGGAACCACTGCTGGCCCAACGCCTGTACGATACCTATCGCTCTACAGAACAAAAGCAGACCGATCAAAAGCTGGATACGACTCGACAATTGCTCCAGCGCGGCCTGAACGAACAGGCGGAGCAGTTGGCTCGTCAAACGCAAACGGAACTTACGGAACTGCGTGAAGGTATCGACAAAGCCGCCGAAGCCGTTTTAGGAAGCGAAGTTGATTCGCTGCGCATGGCCTACGACCAGTTGCAGCAACTCTCCAGACAGATCGACCGAGAAGTTGGACAAGATACCGGGCAAGCCACCCCCAACCAAAACACTCAACAACCCGGCCAAGACCAACAAGAGCCAGGCCAGGGGCAACAACCTGGACAAGGTCAACAACCAAGTCAACAACCAGGGCAACAAGAACCTGGCCAACAACCAGGTCAAGGTCAACAAACAGGTCAAGGTCAGCAACCAGGTCAAGGTCAGCAACCAGGGCAACAAGAACCTGGCCAGCAACCAGGTCAAGGACAACAACCAGGTCAAGGACAACAATCAGGCCAAGGACAACAACCAGGCCAAGGACAACAACCAGGTCAAGGGCAACAACCAGGTCAAGGACAACAACCAGGTCAAGGACAACAACCAGGTCAAGGACAACAACCAGGTCAAGGCCAACAACCAGGCCAAGGACAACAACCAGGTCAAGGCCAACAACCAGGTCAAGGCCAACAACCAGGTCAAGGTCAGCAACCAGGACAAGGTCAACAACCAGGACAGGCATCCGGCCTACGTGGTAACGATGGCAACATGACTATGCGCGGCGGCACGGAGCGCGGTGGGCGTGATGGTGGAGGAGGAGCGGGAGCCTGGTTCGAGGATTTCGGCGCGGATCGATTAGATGGTCCTATTACCGGTGATGCTTTTCGCGAGTGGTCCAATCGGCTGCGCGAGGTCGAGGAGTTGGTCTCGGATCCGGCGCTGAGGAGCGAGGCCACGCGAATTCGGCAAGCAGCCCGGGAGATTCGTTCGGAGATCAAGAAACACGCGGCGGAACCGCAGTGGGATCTTGTTAAAGAAATGGTCGCTGATCCCCTGCGCGAACTGTGCCAACAAGTATCGCAAGAGCTATTGCGCAAAGTCGGCGACAAGAACTCGCTGGTACCGATTGACAAAGATCCAGTGCCCGGACGTTACAATGAGTCGGTGCGTCGTTACTACGAGAACCTGGGGAGTGGCCGTTGATAACCGACAGTTTGGAACTAGGTTCTCGCGATTGGCTGCCTGTGGCCGTGGTTTTGCTGATAGTGGGAACTGTTGCGCTGGTGTGGAGTCTTTGGCGTAGTCCGGTTCGCGGCTTCACCGTCTGGCTATCCGCTCTATGCAAGTTCGTGGCGATCGCTTCGGTAGCGCTCTACCTGGTTGAACCCCAATTGCGATCGAACCGTCCCAAGCCAGGCGCTAACGCTTTGGCGGTGGTTGTGGATAATTCGCGGAGCATGTCGATCCGCGCACCGGGGCAGACGACTTCTCTCGAAGACAAACTGAAAAACGTCTTGCGCATGGAGGCCGATTGGCATACTCGAGCTTCGCAAGATTTCTCTGTGAGGCTGTATGGCTTCGATTCGCGTTTGCGTTCACTTGATAGTTTTGAGCAACTGAAGTTCGATGGCAACAGTTCCTCGTTGGGTGATGCGCTGGGCACGGTTCGCGAGAGATATGCCCATCGTCCAGCAGCGGGCATCCTGGCTTTTACCGATGGTATGGGTACCGATAGCTTGCCTGTGTTGCAGGATACGGATAGCCCTGTCCCAATCTTTCCGGTAGTCGATTTGGGGCGCGATCAACTGCGAGATATTTCGCTGGGGGACCCGACCATTACGCAGTCCGCCTTTGAACTGGCGCCGGTTCAAATTGAAGCTACGGTACGCTGTGTCGGATTTAAAGACCAAGCGGTTACGCTGCGATTGTTCGACGAAAAGAATCTCTCGGTCAGTGAACAAGTGGTCAAGGTCGATGCCGATAGTTTTGAGAAGCGTGTACGATTTTTGTATCGCCCAAAAGAGCCTGGAATTCAATTCGCACGTTTGCGGGCCATGCTCCAATCAGAAGATAGTGCGACGGAGTTAGTTGTAGCCAGTCGCCAGGAAGTAACCACGACCAACAACACTCGTCTGCTCTCGATTGATCGCGGTGGTGGGCCCTATCGAATCCTTTACTTGGCTGGTCGTGCCAATTGGGACTTCAAGTTCTTTCGGCGGGCCGTGGAGGAGGATCAAGAGCTGCGCATGTCGGGGCTGGTACGCATTGCGAAAAAGGAAGCCAAGTTTAACTTTCGTGATCGCAGTGTCACAGATACCAATCCGCTGTTCGCCGGCTTTGAGGACGATCAGGATGCGGCTGAGAAGTATGATGAACCGATATTGTTGCGAATTGGTGTACGCGAGGAAGATGAACTGAAAGCCGGCTTTCCGAAAACAGAAGCTGAGTTGTTTCAATATCATGCGATCGTGCTAGACGATATCGAAGCTCGCTTTTTTACCCAAGAGCAAATGTTGCTGATTCGCCAGTTCGTCGCTTCGCGCGGTGGCGGGTTTTTGATGATGGGTGGTAGCGATTCGTTTGAGCGCGGCGGGTATCGCGACACACCGATTGGCGATCTGTTGCCCATTTACCTCAGTAAATCGGGGCTGACGGCATCGAACGATACGCCCAATGGGAATCCGCCATCTGCGACATTGTTGGGAACCGAAGATTCTGACTCGCCCAGTGTCGCTTATCGCTTGACGCGCGAGGGCAGTTTGGAACCATGGATGCGATTGCGCGGTAGTGAGCTGGACGAAGCCAAGCGGTTGAGTGACATGCCGCGATTCTTTGCTTGGAACAAAGTCAAAGATGTAAAGCCAGGCGCATCGATCTTGGCGACGATGAGCGGTGATGATAACGCGAGCCATCCGGCCATGATCGTGCAGAACTTTGGTAGCGGTCGGGTGGGCGCATTGACTATCGCCGACATGTGGCGCTGGACAATGCGACGCGCCCAGGAAGACTCGAACGATTTAGCCCAATGTTGGCGTCAGATGGCGCGCTGGCTAACAGCCGATGTTCCCAAACGTTTGCAAACTGAAATCATCCCGCCGCAGAAGGCTAATGATCCGCACACGATTAAGATCACCGTGCGAGACGAAAGCTATCTGCCTCTGGACAATGCATCGTTTGAGGTTGCGGTGTTGCCGCCTGATGGCAAATTGGTGCCAGTGGACGTAACCCCTGACCGCGAGCAATCGGGTCTCTACCTGGCCAACTTCTGGTCGCAAGTCGACGGCCCATACGTTGTGTCAGTGAAAGCCAAATCGGCTGACGGCGAAGAGATCGGAGAAATCGAATCGGGTTGGAGCGCCGAGCCTTCGGCAATTGAATTCCGCAATCTCGCGCCCAACCTAGAGGAATTAACCGCGCTGGCCAGGCAATCGGGCGGTGAAGTTATCGACATCGATCAGCTGGATAGCTTTGTACGCACGCTCCCGACCCGACAGGTTCCGATCACCGAAACACGCATCGAGCCGCTTTGGCACAGCAGTAGTTGGCTGACTTTGACCTTACTATGTTTGTGCGCCGAGTGGGGTTTGCGTCGCTTGCGAGGATTGGCTTAAGGTATTCTTCATGAGCTGGTATCAATCATACTTCCGTCGGTTTTCGATGCGGTTATCGGTAGCAGTATTCGCGGCCTGGGCGTTCTTTCCTTGGTCGGCCGTGGCGCAGACTCCGAGCGATACCAAGCCACGCTTGATTTTGATAACAGGCGCCGCGGGTACTGAGGAGTATGGACAACAATTTAATGCGGCTGCGCATCAGTGGAGCGAGTTGGCCAAGGTGCGGCAGTGGCAGTTGGTGGAGATTGCCGGCCAAGCGGAGAGCCCGCCGGCCGCGCAGCGAGACCTGTTGCAATCCGCCATTAAAGAAGCGCTGGCCGATGCGTCGAGTCAATTGTGGATCGTGTTTATCGGCCATGGTACTTCCGAACGTGGTACCGACAAGCTGAACCTGGTCGGTCCGGACGTCAGCGCGAAAGAGTTGTCCTTGTGGCTGAGCGCCATCAATAAACCGTTAGTGTTCATCGCATGCGCCTCCTCCAGTTCACCGTTTCTTCCTCAGCTCAGCGGCCCGAAGCGCGTGATTATCACTGCGACTAAAAGCGGATCGGAAAACAACTATTCACGCTTTGGACAGCAATTGGCGGTCAGTTTGCTTGACCCTGCCACAGATATCGATCACGACGATGAAGTCTCGTTGCTCGAAGCATTCCTGGCCGCCTCGGCCAAGACGGAGCAGTTCTATCGTGAGGAGAGTCGGTTGACTACGGAACATGCCCTCTTGGACGACAACGGTGACAAACTGGGGACGGGCGCCGAGTTTTTCAAAGGCGTGCGGGCGATCAAGAGCGCTCAAGGCGGCAAGCAGCCCGATGGCGCCATTGCAGCTCGGATCGTCTTGTCGGTGCTGCCGGATGCTCCCAAGTTCACCGATGACGAGTTGAAAGCACGAGCACAGATCGAAGAGCAGTTGGACGCGCTGCGGGCGACTCGCCCCAATCCACCTACCGATGAGTATTGGAATCAGCTAGAGCAACTGCTGCTCAAGTTAGCCGAACTCTACAACCAGGCTAAAGCATAGATGGAACTAAAAGATCGCGTAACCGAGTTGGAAATCCAGCTCGCTCATCAACAGCGACTCTGCGAGCAGCTCAACGAAGTCGTCACTGAACACACGCAACAGATTCTGCGTTTGGAGCGGGTAGTCTTGCGATTGGAGGAGCAGATCAAGGCTGTGCGCGAGCTGCGCAAAGAAGCTTTCGATCCACGCAACGAGAAACCACCGCATTACTGATCACACGCAGCAGTCATTAAGGATCGATCTCAGGTCGCTGGGTTGTCCGCAGGCCGCGTAATCCAGGGTGTAGGCCATCCGGGCGTTGGCTAAGCGGGGATCAAAATTCGATTGTGATGGTTGAATACTTTACATGTAAAGCTTTGTCACGAGATCAATCTTGCCTACCTCCAAGGAGTCGCTGCACACCGCATACAATCCCGTACACGGCGGTGCAACCAAACATCAGAGCGCATCCCGGATCAACGAGGAGTGGAAGCCACCATAGTCTTTGAACCGATAGTGCCGGCGAGATAAGGCATCCAATCGTTCCGAGTAGTCCGCCAATTAAGGGGATCATTGAATAATTGCGTGGTTGGCCTTGCGCGTTCAGTAGTTTGGGAATGGTGTAGATTGACCACCATTGCCCAACCGTAATGAAGATCGACAAACCGATCAGTAGTACTGATATCGTCCACCAGACGTAGTGCATTGCTTTGCCGCGGGAATTTTAGACCGACGAAAGATTCAGAAAGTAATCGCCCGATTATCGCAAGATGGCGGCCTTTATCAAAACCCGACGCGTTAGCGAGGGGGAAGCGAAAGGGCCCTCAAACAAAGCCGATTTATCTGGCGCAATAGTAGAAAATTACGAATGTTTCCTTGGCGCGATTGTTTATCCCAAGTCGATCGGCGGCCGAGGATTCCGCTCTTCGGTCCCCTTGCCTGCGGCGGCGGGTTAAACAAAACAGCCCTGCGTTAGTCTAGGCCGGGCCAAGCAATTTGGCCATCGCGGTTAGTGCGTCGGTGCCGTGACTCGATTATGATGGAGCAGAGATTTCCCAGTGATGGTTAGTGCTGACGCTGGTTGTTGGTCCCTGTTGATCGATTGGTGTGGTAGTGCGGCGCGAACGAAAAGCCGAAGCCATTTGGAATAGAGGTTAGATATGAAACTCCTGTTGTCGTTGGCGATCACGTCGCTGTGGATCACCTGTTGCCAGGCCCAAGTGGTTCAATTACCGGCGGTCGGCAGTTTCGGGGTGAACACAACCGTTAGCGTTCCCGATCAAGGAACTGCCAGCTTGGGTGGTGTGGGCCGTTCAAGCTATGGAACGACCAGTCGAGGCGCTGGGCCCATGGCCAACGCCGCGCGGGGCGGAAACTCCAGCGCGACGATGGCGAGTGTTTCTGCCACGATCATCGATTTGGCAGCGATGGACGAGGCGCTTTTGAACATGCCGGCTGGCAATAAAAATGTGCCCAACTACGCGACTCGCAGTCAAGGAACCAAGATCGTCAACACCTTGACGCCTCACAACTATCACCGTGACATCAAACGACGTGAGGCTCCGCCACTTCCCTATGAATGGATGGCTGCTCTGGGGCCGCAAGGCAATGACCACTTGGACTCGGCCGAGAACAAAGTTCGCGATGGCTCCAATGTGCGATACTTTATGGAGAAGTCCGCTGCGGCTCACGCGCATGGTCATGATGCGGCCGCGCGCGTCTACTACAAGATGGCGCTGGACCGCATGACCCCGGCTCAGCAACAGCGAATGGAAGAAATCAGAGCCAAACGCGCCGCAGGTGATGCGAGCCCATCCAAGAATGGCAAAGAAGCCACGAAAAGCTCTGCAGCGGCCAGTACCCCGGCGAGCGCCCCTGCTGAAGGCAGCGAGCCCACAGCCTCTCCGTTTGATCCACCCGCTGGCCAAGCTGACCCAAATACGGATATGAATAGTTCACCGTTCTAGGTTATGATGCGCGTTTGGCGCCGACCATTAACCGGCAGCGGCGAGTGTTTTTCGTGTATGGATCGCGCGGAACGCGTAGTTTAGAGAACCCTCCATGACCACAAGTTCGGGGCAACCCGCTCACAGCTCCGTCGTACAGGCCGACGGTCAGCCGCTGGATCTTCGCAACCGTGAACTGGCTGCGTTTCTAGCGTGGCTAATTCCGGGCGCTGGACATTATTATCAGCGCCGCTACCTGAAATCGGCGATCTTTAGCATTTCGATTTTGAGTACTTTTTTGATCGGCATGTTGGTCGGCGGAGGTCGATGCGTTTACGCGTCCTGGAACAAAGTCGACGCGCGTTGGCAATATGCGCTGCAAGCCGGTGTCGGCCTGCCAGCGTTGCCTGCCGCTTATCAGGCGTATCGAGTTAACAAGAATCTCCCGCCAGCGCTGGGCGGGTTCATGGCCCCACCGGCTTCGATCAGCGATCTTTCGGAATGGAACGAGAAGTCATCGTCGGGCTTTGATATGGGCACGCTCTATACGATGATCGCAGGTTTGCTGAATATTCTGGTGGTCTTTGACGCTTGGGGCGGTCCACTACCGCCTCCCTCCAAACCGCAACGCAAACCAACCGACCCGGCTGATTCACCGCCAGATCAAGCCAAAAATCCGTACGAGACCGATAGTTAAACCGCGATTAGCCTCGATCAGGACGCGCAGACCGATGGGCAGGATTCACGAAGGCATCAAGACATTCAACACCACCGTGCGCACCGTGCTGGCTGCCGGTTTCGTCGGTGTGATTGGGGCCGGTGCCTACTACGGTTATTCAGAATACTCAAAGCACGAACGGGCACTGGCCACTGCCACGGCGGAAGCAGCACAACTCAAGAGCGAGTTGTTGGAACTGAGTGACGAACTGAAAAAGAAGAATCAGCAGATTGAGAAGATGGAAACATCGATGCGTCTGCTCAAGACCGATCAACGCCTCGCACGCTTGAATGTGCTGGGCGTCGATCGCGATGAGAAATCTGGTACCGTCACCAGCCGCATGGAGTTCGTCGAACTCTCGCCTAATGGCCAACCGATTTCTCAACCGAAGCGAATCGAACTGCCCGGCCAACAGGTCTACATCGACAATTGGATTGTAAAGTTCGATGATCTGTATGTGGAGAAAGGCGATGTGCAGCGCGGTACTTCGCTCTGCCTCTTTAAACGTATCTTTACAGATCAAGTCAAGCCGTCGGACGGTGTATCGCTGGACGAAATCGGCATGCGACCGCAGGCCTATGGCCGCGGCGGAAAGATCAGCGAGTTTGAGAGCGAACTCTGGAAAGACTTTTGGCAGTTTGCCAACGACCCCGCCAAAGCTCAATCAAAAGGCATACGCGCTGCCAATGGAGAAGCAGTATCCATCCAAGTCGAAGAGGGCAAGAGTTATAATATAGAGCTCCGGTCTTCGGGCGGGCTTTCCATCAAGCCCATCGAGTGATCGTCCGAGTGTGCGACTTGCGAGTCATAGGGTAACTGCCATGTTCGATAATGGGATGCTCTCATCCGGGGCCAAGGCTTACATTGTTTTCGCCGTCCTGGCGCTACTCTGCGTTGGCTCTGTCGTCTATCTGCCGGCCCAAGAATCCGGCACGCCGGTCAATAATCCACCGCCGAATCTCAAGATTGTCAAACTGCTTTGGAAAGCTCAGCCTCAAGGCGCAGCGACGGCGCTCGAGAAAGCTCTCGACCAAGCGCTCACTCGTGGCCAAGTGAAAGAACTGGCTCCGCATTTGAGCCCGCTATCTGCGCAATTGCTGGCGGCGGTTGACTCGGGCTCTAACGATCCGCGCTGGGTGCCGTCCATGGCGGCCCTTGCAATTTTGGGGAACACCGAACACGCGCCTGCGTTTAAACAGGCAATTACTCAGTCGCCACAGCCGCTCGATATCGCACAGCCGAAACGCGAACTATTGCTGAGAGTCTGGTTGGCCACGCAGCCCGATCAGGCCAAGGGCTACGTCGGCCAAACAGTGGATATCGACAAAGATTGGAAAGCGGCCAGCCAGGCTGAGATTGATTGGTTGGAGGTGGTGGTTCTGCGCGGTATCGAAGCCGATAAGGCCACCACTACCCAAGCGTTACTTGCGCGCTGGCAGGCTCTGCCTCGATCTGTTCAGCTCGCAGCCATTGAACCGCTGACACAAACGGCAAGTAGCATGAAGCAATTAGTCGCGGCCATCGACAGTGGTCGCATTCCGAAAGATCTACTGAATACTAATCAGTTGCTCAAATGGAATTCGGCGGGCGACTCGGAACTGAATCAGGCCATCGCGAAAGTTTGGGGCAAGCTGCGCAGCGCCGACGATGCGAATCGCAAGCAGATAGTTGCCGATACTCTCAAGTTACTCGCCAGTGGCAAGAGCGGTGATCCTGTGGTGGGCGAATCGCATTTCAAACGCATTTGTTATCAGTGCCACAAGCTACATGGCCAAGGAATGGAGGTTGGTCCCGACATTACCAGCAACGGTCGCGGCAGCTTTGAGCAATTGGTTTCCAACGTGATGGATCCAAGCCTGGTGATTGGCCAGGCGTTTACATCGAAGACGGTCCTGACAACCGATGGCCGAGTCCTCGCTGGCTTGGTGGCCGCCGAGGATCCCAAACGCATAACCTTGAAAGTGCAAGGTGGCAAGCTGATCGAACTCGACCGCGAAGACGACATCGAACAGATCAAAGAGAGCGACAAATCGCTCATGCCCGATGGCCTGGAGCAACAGATGCAAGAACAGGAGTTGCTCGATCTCTTTGCCTATCTCAGCCTCGCCAAACCACTTAGTGCCCCAGAAAACAGCACCATTCCGGGTACACCCGACAAATTGATCAAGTAAGCACCTCAAACGAATCGCCTAGCCCTCCAGCCGCAGGGCGCTAGCCGCGGTTTGTGCCGTCGATAGTGCTGGCCATACCGCGCACCCGCAGCTCCAAGCAGGGGTTGGCTTGATGGCCAGTGCCGGCGCTGCCCAAACCGCGGCTAGCGCTAGAGCTCTTAAGTTCCTTCCGGTCGCGTAGCGCCATGGCTCTCCGTCCGGGCTCGTCCCGGCGGGAGCACGACTGACAGCTACACCCGCCCCCGCGTCCCCCCTCTGCTCTTCGATCGGATGGCCTTCAGTTGCGGCTCGGCGTTACTTTGCCCATTGGCCAATCGTTCGCTCGCCGCTGTGTGCCTCGCTGAAAGAGAATATTTGTTATCGATATTGAGTAGCTGTCAGTCGTGCTCCCGCCGGGCCCGCCGGGACGAGCCCGGACGGAGAGCCGCATCGCTGCGCGATGGGCTGCTGACTCTGTCCTAATGCGACCGGAAGGAACTTAAGATTTCTAGCACTAGCGCCCTGCGGCTGGAGGGCTGTTAGCAATCGCCAAACAAACCCTTAAGTCTACGCCAGCCCTAGCGCGCACCGACCAACGGCTCCTTCTCGAAATCGGTAGGACTTACCCAACCAGCATTGACCTTTTCACCGCGCATGTATTTCTCGTAGAAGCCACCGCCCTGCGTGGGTGCATACTCGTCGAACAAGTGTCCTTTCCCAAACATGCGCGGGTCTCCTTGTGACTTCAGTTCGTCTTCCAACTGAGTTTCGAGTCGCTTGAGCAGTTCGGACTGCGACAGTGAGTCAGCTAAGTTGTGCACGCAATCTGGATCGCGGCTTAGATCAAACAATTCCAGGGCTGGCCGCATGCCGAAATTCCAACGCCAGTACTTGTCGTCGCGATGGACGCGACCACGCTCGATGATTAGCGACTTGGTGGGGCTGCCGTCGGTATCGAGATAGCCGGTTTCGGGATTGCCGGCTGGCCAGCGCGAGGGTTCGTAGTTCTTGAGCAAGACATGGTTGGCTGTCACGATTCCGCGGATCGGATAGCCTTGGTCTTTAGGTCGCCCCACATCGGTCCGCTCTTTGCCGATCAAGACATGATCGCGCTGCGCCACGACCTGGCCGCTTTTGGGGCTGTCGATGATTTCACGCAGGCTCTTGCCCGTGATGGGCTGCATGCCGCTGGTTTGCGCGGCGATACCTGCCATATCCAAGATCGTGGGAGCCAGATCCGTAAAGTCGACGAAGTCATCGATGGTGCGTCCACTATGTTTCATACCAGCTGCCCAGCGAATGGCCATCGGTACATGGTTGCTGTCGTGATAGGCATAACCTTTGGCGCGTGGAAAAGGCATACCATGATCGCTTGTCACGATGATCAGCGTGTTGTCCAGCTGCCCGCGTTTCTCCAACTCGGCCAACATGCGACCTAAGTGCGTGTCCATATGTTCGACTTCGAGCGCGTAGTCCAACATGTCATGTCGGACCGTATCTTCGTTCGGCCAATACTCGGGAACGCGATCGATATCCGACAATTGTTTGCCGGCCTTCTTAACGCCCGATTGGAACTCATAAGCGCGATGAGGTTCCTGGCATCCATACCAAAAGCACCAGGGGCGATTTGCCGGCGCAGCGTCGAGAAAGTCGACAAAATTGGCTGCATAGTCATTGTTGCCTATCCCCGTTGTCGGACCGGGCGACTTGCGTGCGTTGAACGGTTTGCCGGTAATTTGACGGGGCTTGCCTTGAGCGTCATTGGCTACGCCTGGGCCCCAGCCCTTGCCGGTAATGCCCATGTGCCACCCCTTTTCCTGCAACACTTCTGGCCAGCTCTTGAGCTTGGCAGGAAAATAGGCCATGTGATTGCCGGCTTCTTCGTTTTGCCACAAGTGGCGACCGGTCAAGACGATGGCGCGCGACGGGGCGCACTTGGCCATCGGCGTGTACGCGTGCCGAAAGAGAATGCCTTCGCGGGCGATTCGATCAAAGCTCGGCGTTTTGACCCATTTTGTTCCATAAGCCCCCGCGTGTGCCCCCCAGTCGTCGGCAATCGCAAACAAAATATTGGGCGGTGTGGCTTGAGCCAAGGCTGGAGAAGAAAGCGGCGAAGAAAGTGGAATCAGCAGGGCCAGCGCAGCCCAGAGCGCGAGCCGAGTTGGAAAACAACATTGGATCATCAAGGCACCATTGGGTATTCAAATGTAGCGGGGCGACGTAAAATGGGTTCGGTTCCGATATCAATGTAGCTTGGCGAGGTTGCCGAGCAAACTTACCCGCCTCAGTTGAATATGAGTATGACCTCTACCATTTGCGAAGACAAAGTCCGCGAGCAGCTGAAACAGGTCATCGACCCTGAGCTGTTTGTCAACATCGTGGATCTCGGCCTGATTTATACCGTCGGACTTCAAACCAACAACGAAGACGAAGCCAAGACGGATATCCAAATTGAAATGTCGCTGACCAGCCCGATGTGTCCTGCTGGACCGCAGTTGGTGGCTCAGAGCCGTCAAGTGCTCGAAGCCCTCGAAGGCGCCGGCAGCGTCGAGATCAGAATCACTCACACACCTCCCTGGACACCCGACCGCATGTCCGAAGACGCTCGAGATCAGCTGGGCTACTTTTAGCCGAAACCCGACGCGTTAGTGAGGGAGAAGCGCGAGGGCCCTTAAACGAAGCCGATTGTGCTGGGTGCTAACTGCGGCTAGCGCTAGAACTCTTAAGTTCCTTTCGGTCGCGCCGCGACCTGGCTCTCCGTCCGGGCTCGTCCCGGCGGTAGCACGACTGACAGCTACCACCCGCCTCCCACGTCCCCCCTGCTCTTCGATCGGATGGCCTTCAGTTGCGGCTCGGCGCTACTTTGCCTATTGGCCAATCGTTCGCTCGCCGCTTGGTGCATCGCTGAAAGAGACTATTTGTTGTGAATATTCAGTAGCAGTCAGTCGTGCTCCCGCCGGGACGAGCCCGGACGGAGAGCAGCATCGCTGCGCGATGGGCTGCTGATTCAGTCCTAATGCAACCGGAAGGTGCGTGATGGTGGCGCTCGGTGGTACACGCGGCTAGCGGCTCTTCTGTAAGTGAATTCGCAGAAAATCGAATCGGTTATAATCTAGCTTCTCCCAGGTATGAACCCACCAGCCAAAGGTCCGCAGGAAATGAAAACGTTTGCCATTACGCCCAGCGAAGCCGAACTGCAAGCTCTCAACCGCGATTTGCATTTTTACCCGACGGTCAATGCTTCACCCAAGGTTCTGACGGCAGCTCAGATCGAGGGTTTCAATTCACGCGGTTATGTGACGCCGCTGAAGATTTACTCCACCGAAGAGATTGGGGCCATTCGCGCATACTTTGATGACTTGCTGGCCCGCGTCGTCGCGGAAGGCGGTAATAGTTACTCGATCAGCTCGGCACATATGAAGTATGGACCGGTGCATGACATCATGACCAATCCAACCATTGTCGATTACGTCAGCGACTTGCTGGGCGACAACGTAATTGGGTGGGGGGCACACTTCTTTTGTAAGATGCCGGGCGACGGCAAAGCTGTCGCGTGGCATCAAGATGCCAGCTATTGGCCGCTCACTCCCAGCAAGGCCGTCACTGTCTGGCTGGCCATTGACGACGCCGATGAACAAAACGCATGCATGAAGTTTATTGCGGGCAGTCATCATCATGGGCATATGACGTATCGTCCAAGCGACTCGGCCGACCACAATGTTCTGAATCAAACGATCGATAACGCGGAGCAATATGGGGAAGTTGTCTCCAATCCGTTGCCAGCCGGATGGGCATCGATTCATGCCGACTTGCTGTTGCATGGATCGGATGTCAACAATTCGAATCGTCGCCGCTGCGCGCTGACGATCCGATACTGCGCAGCGGATGTGACGGCGGGACTAGGTTGGAATGAAAAGGGAGTGCACGTGCGGGGTACCGATGCGCGCGGGCACTGGACGAACCTGCCACGGCCGGCGGTGTCATAGATACACTCCCTGCAGCAACATCGCTCAGGCCTGCCAAGTACCATATCCCACCAGGTGCAGCCTTGACCATCGATCGAGACATACAGCGCGCCGCCGACGCGCTCCGTGAGGCTAGCGGTCTGTTGATCGGTGCTGGGGCTGGCATGGGTGTTGACTCGGGGTTACCGGACTTTCGTGGCAGCGAAGGTTTTTGGAAAGCCTATCCACCGTTTCGCGGCCAGCGGTTTTCCGATATCTCGACACCGCATTGGTTTCGCAGTGACCCGGAGTTGGCTTGGGGATTTTTTGGTCATCGCTTGAATCTCTATCGAACGGCTCAACCGCATGCCGGATTTCAGTTGTTGCTAAAGTGGATCAAGCGATTAGCGTTAGATGCTTTCGTATTCACCTCTAATGTTGATGGTCAGTTTCAGAAGGCGGGATTTGACGCTGAGTCGATCTTGGAGTGTCATGGCTCGATACATCACCTGCAATGTCTTCGAGGTTGTACGCGCGAGATCTGGTCATCGGCTGACGTGCAGGTGGAAGTGGACATGGCAACGATACGGGCGCGAGGTCCATTGCCTGAATGTCCAGCATGTGGATCATTGGCCAGGCCCAATATATTGATGTTCAACGACTACGGCTGGGACTCCGCGCGCACAGCTCAGCAAGAAGAGCGATTTAATTTATGGCGCGGTCGGCAGCAACGCGTCGTGGCCATCGAATTGGGTGCGGGATTGGCAATACCCACTGTTCGCCTCTACTGCGAAGACCTCGGCAGTCCGCTCATCCGCATCAATCCGCGCGAAGCGGATGTATCCGAAGGCAGCATCGGCCTGGCATTAGGCGCAAAGGAAGCCTTGGAACGCATTGATGCAGCCTTATCACAACCCGAGGGATTGTGATGTTATCAAAACCCGACGCGTCAGCGAGGGAGAAGCGCAAGGGCCCTTAAACGAAGCCGACTGATCTGGCGCAATAGTGCTCCACAATCTCCGTAATGGCGAATTCATCGGCACTTCCCCTCGCTTACGCGTCGGGTTGTGATAAATGTGCCACATCAAAAGGAAAGTTCGGGGATTTGGGTGAACCAATGCCCCAGAACGGCGTCCATTTAGAGTTAGTCGCACAGGTTCAAATCAAGAGAAACAGGAATGTTCGCCTGGGAGCGGACGCGGACTCCAAAACCGCTGGACAGTGTTCGAATCACTGCGTTCCTGCTTGTAAGCAAGCGTTTAGTCGATGTGGTTCCGATGGCGCGGTGGCCTCTGCCCGTAGGCAGTTAGATCATCGTGTTCCATGCACGGGCTCTGAAACGACATCGATTGAAGTAGCTCAGTGGGTAGAGCATCAGTTTAGGGAACTGACGGTCGCGGGTTCGACTCCCGTCTGACGCAACAAGTTGGCTGAAAACCAACCGGACGCGCAAGCGTTCACCAAGTAGCTGGCGGGCAACAGTTGTTTGAATTGATCCGCCTGGCGGAGCAGGGTTAAACGATAAGAACTCCATGTGCGCTAACAAGCGCACGAGGTCTTACTCGGGCGACGCGGGTCCAAACAGGCAACAGACTGGCAAGCTTTGCAGAAGAACCGCAGGCTGTCGACAAGTGAGTTTGAATCGAGAGGAGCGCAAGGGAAGCAATTGCAACCACTTGCCGCAAAGCCTCGACGCCCATCTCATGGCTCGGCAGACAAAAGTTATTCTCCGCTTTGACAAACTGTGATCAGCAAACAACTCGTTGCCTTAAGGCGTTTTACCCAGTCCGTCCGAACTCGGTGGAATTCTTCAGTCCCAAGTCAAAGTCAGTTATTCGTTGTCGTTTAGGTAGGAGATCTCCATGTTCGTCAAAAAAGTCATGGTCCGCAGCTACGAAGTTGGCCTGAAGTTTCGCGATGGCGAATTCAAGGGAATACTGCATGCTGGAAAGCACTGGATCATCGATCCATGGAACAAAATCCGGGTACGAGTAGCTTCCATGCGCGATCCTTGGCTGATCGATGAACAGTTGGATTTAATCGTCAAGTCTGGCGCAATCAACGGGCGCGCGGAAGTCGTCGACCTGAAAGACTACCAGCGTGCGTTGGTGTGGATCGACGGTCGTTTCGCTCGTGTGCTCGGTCCAGGCTTGCATGCGTACTGGCTAGGAGTTCGCGAAGTTCGAGTCGAAGTAATCGATGCGCGAAAGGCCCAGTTTGAGCATGACGAGCTCAAGTCGATCGCGCGAGCCAGCGAAGCAACGCGTTGGCTGGATATTTGCAAAGTCGAACGCGACTGCATTGGTGTCTTGTTCGTTGACGGTCGTTATGTCGGCCAACTCGATCCAGGTCTGTACGCATTCTGGAAGGAGGCTGCTGATGCTCGAGTTATCCAATTGGACATTCGGGAAGCACAAATCGATGTTAGCGGTCAGGAAATCATGACGCTCGACAAAGTGACGCTGCGCATGAATGCACTGGTCACCTTCGTGATCAAGGACCCGCGCCGCGCTGTTTCGGCAGCAAGCGATGTGCGTCAGTCGCTGTACCGCGAAGTGCAGTTGGCACTGCGAGCGGTGATCGGTGGTCGCGAACTGGATAGCTTTCTGACTGGCAAAGACGACGTGGCTCAAGAACTTGAGCAACAAGTCGGACAACAGGCAGCAGTCCTGGGTTTGGAAGTTCGTTCGGTGGGGATCAAGGACGTGATCCTGCCTGGCGACATGAAAGACCTCATGAATCGAGTTACCGAAGCCAAGAAAGCAGCCGAAGCCAACTTGATTGCACGACGTGAGGAAACGGCGGCTATGCGTAGCCAAGCCAACACAGCCAAGCTCTTGGCCGACAATCCAACTTTGATGCGACTTCGTGAACTGGAAGTACTTGAGAAGATTGCTTCCGCAGGCAAAATGAACATCGTTCTTGGGCCCAGAAAGTCGGACGCTGAAGGACTGGCTGACAAAGTCGTGAATCTGCTCTAGAAATACGCCTCTGCAGCTCGCGCTGCAGAGGCTCTTACTTCTGATGATCCAACGCTGATTCAACTGCGATTCAACGCTGATCCAAATCAAGATTGAAGACGAGGCTGGAGAAAACAAAGCCGTGACGGAACCGTTGATTTTTTCAATTGGCACTCAAGTGGTAGTGCAAAAAGACACGTATCATGCCAATCATCGCGTTGCGCACCCGGCCGGGTCTGTTGGTGTTATCATTCGCTCGCCTGTCGATCGTTCGCATGCATATCGGGTGAAATTCAACGACGGTTTCGAAGCTGCTGTGCATCACGATCAACTGGTTCGTTTATCCGAGTTCAAACGCGAGCAAATTCGTGGCAGCGCGCCTGAAACTTTGGTCGATCTCAATGAGCGAATTATTTACCGGTGCGTGATTGGTTCACGCGCTTACGGTTTGGATGATGACCAATCCGACACAGACCGCCGCGGTATTTACTTACCGCCTGCCGATCTGCACTGGTCGCTGTACGGCGTGCCTGAGCAGTTGGAGAATGAAGAAACACAGGAAGCATATTGGGAAATTCAGAAGTTCATTGTTCTGGCTCTCAAAGCCAATCCGAATGTGCTGGAATGCCTCTACTCGCCCATCGTTGATTTTGCGACTCCCTTGGCCGAAGAGTTGCTCGCCATGCGCGAAGCCTTTTTGTCCAAGCTGGTGTTTCAAACCTATTCAGGATATGTAGCGTCCCAATTCAAAAAGATGCAGACGGATATTCGAAATCAGGGACGAGTCAAATGGAAGCATGTCATGCACTTGATCCGTTTGCTCATATCGGGAATCGACGTGCTCCGCGAAGGCAAGGTGACAGTGCAAGTCGGTGAAGCACGCGGACAGTTGCTGGCGATTAAACGGGGCGAAGTTTCCTTCGCAGAGGCCGACGCGTGGCGAAAGAGTCTTCAAGTCGACTTCGAACGCGCGTTTCAGCAAACAGCTTTGCCGGAACGTCCCGACTACGAACGCGCGAACGCGTTTTTAATTCACGCAAGAAAACTCGCCACACAGAAAGATTTGCCATGATCGATTACGAAAAGATGATGACACATGTCAAGTCTCATCCGTTTCCACTTGTGTTTGCGACGATTAGCGGCGCTCATTTGTATGGCTTTCCATCGCCCGATTCGGACTTCGACCTGCGGGGCGTTCATCTCTTACCACTTAAGACGGTGGTGGGGTTAGGCGAAGGTCAACAGACGGTCGAAAAAGAAGGTATCTATGACGGGCTGGAGATCGACCTGGTTACACATGATGCTGGGAAGTTCTTTGGTCTGATGCTCAAGCGGAATGGCTATGTGCTAGAACAACTTTTATCGCCGCTGGTCGTGTATACGACACCCGAACATGCGGAACTGAAAGCCATCGCGCCACATTGCATTACACGCCACCATGCGCATCATTACCTGGGTTTTGCAGCTACGCAGTGGAAGTTGTTCGAGAAGGAATCGCCACCGCGAGTCAAACCGCTGCTGTATACCTTCCGAGTTCTCTTGACGGGTATTCATCTAATGAAGACTGGTGAGGTTCAGGCCAACCTGTGCCTCTTGAATGAGTCCGCAAAGTTGAGCTACCTGGACGAGTTGATCGATCGGAAACGAACAGGCGCAGAGAAAGGTGTCCTGGACGCTGCCGACTTGGCCTTCTATCGCGCTGAGTACGAACGTTTGACGAAGCAGTTGGAACAATCGTACGACGAGTCGAAGCTGCCAGAAAATTCGACCTGCCGAGACGCGCTTAATGACCTCTTGGTCCGCTTGCGTCTAAGTGAGTAAGGCGGCAGACTTCGCTATGTGCCGTGGTTCACGTACCTCACTGGATTCGAGTTGCTTCGATGGTCCGGTCGATGTCGCGGATCGTTTCGCTCAAAACGATGGGTGGGACATCCGCGATAGGCAGGATTTTCCAATTTGCATCGCGAAACTCCAATGGCCCAATATTCCCGCTCTCCCACAAGAACTCGGTTAGGGTGGCAGTTACATCGCCCTGCTGGCCACCGCGAAATGTACGACAAAAGTCACCCGCGTCGCGGTCGCTGTACCAGCCGTGAGCTTGCAGGACTCGGTATGCTTGCTCTGCGTTGTGGATCGTCACTTTGTTATGTGGATTCATGCTTGTGCCGTCATCGTTGATGGCGCAATCTTGCAAACGCGTCAAAGTGCGCTCGACCTGTTGGAATGGTTGCGGTGTTTGGTCAGTGAACCAGTTCTGCCACAGGCCGAGAATACCTTGCGCGTCCAAGTCGAGCGGGTGAGCGATGCGAACTGGTTTCGTGACCTGCGTGCTGGTGTCATCATGTCCCAAAAGATATTCGCCGTCCGCACTGGGCCGCCCGACCACTTGTTGGTCGCTTGATGGCTGCACACTCATCACAAACAATAGGTCACGCGCGATCGCGGCTACCACGGGATGCGACATTATCTTCTTCAATTCATCAGCTGCGAAGGATTGCTGTTCGATCATGGCCCGCTCCAATACGGCTCGCGCATCGCGTATCGAAGTCTTCAAGCGGTTTTGCAACTCTAGCAGACGTTTACCTTGATCAGAGGACTTCACGGCTGCGGGCAAAGTCTTCATGGCTTTACCGCCTTTCGTGACCAAAAGCTGTGGACCATCGCCGCGCAGTTGCAAGGCGATCACATAGTCATCTATTTCGATTCGTTTAAACTCAGCTAGTTCTTTAGCGATTGCCTCACCTGACAACCAATCGAGTTGCACGGGATCGGCCAGGCCGGCATTGTCGGCTAGCGTGTTTCGTACTCGATCGACGGCACGTTGTACATTCTCTCGGGCCGCGACTGACTTTCCCTTGCGTCCCGCGATGGTGATAACTTCTAGTATCTTCAGCCGTCGGGAAATGTCGGCTATCATGGGCTCTCGGTCACTGGGTAACGGCAAGAGAGCCAACTGCAGCAGGGCAGCGTTAGGACGATCTTTGATGGAGTCTTCCAGTTTCTGTCGCTGTGTCGGGCTGCTCAGCTTGCCGTCCATGGCATCTAACCAGCCTTCTATGCGCTGTCTGTCGGCAGCGGTCATGACCGCGCGTAGGGCATCAAACAGCGGCTTCAGTTCGTGGCGAGGCTGCGCATCTATCGCCGCTTCTTTCCAACTGCGTCGAATCGTCAAATGCTCAATCCAGGGAGTGAACGGGACCAATTGCGTTGGGAAATTCGGTACGTAATGAGCGACCAATCTGTAACGCAATTGGGATCCATTCGCGATCGATCTGCGCACGTGCGCGTGTCCAGTGCCGGCGTCCAGAGTCATGGCCAGTTCCGAGATTCCTTGGTCCAAATGAACGATCAGCCAAATGGCGGCTTCCAACAAATCCCTTCGTCCCGTGATTTCGAGCACCGATCGCAGCAGGAGCGGTCGGTGCAAGGCGATGCGCAGCAGCTGCTCTTCCGATATGACTTTGCGCGTCAGCAGCTCCCTGAGGCCCTGCTCAGTCGACTTCCGCCAAGCATCTATTTTGTCGAAGTCGATGGTCCTTTCGCTCTGTACCTTTGGGCTCGCATCCGGTAGCAACCAAATGTCGCTTTCGCGGTTTAAAGCTTCGTCCAAGCGAGCAACAAACATCTTCTGTTGATCATTCGTGCTGCCAACGACTTGAAAGGTGGTTTGCGCGTACTTTTCCAATACTTCGAAGAGCATGGCGCGCGACGGCGGGGAAGGCAGGCTGCGCCAAGTGTTTGTCAATGTGGCAGGCAGCGACGGATCGGCAGCATGCTCTTGACTGCGACAGATGTCGGCCACCGCAGCGACCACAGATTTTATCTCTGCGTCTTTGTTGGCATCGATTCCCAGGCACATTCGTTCAGGCTGTTCGACCGCGGAAATAAGATTATGAGCAACTTCTCGATGATCCGGCTGTACCAGAAACCAAACTAGCTCGTAGAGAGTGGCCCGACCGTGCGTTACGGCATGGGCGATCGCCGAGGCATCAATGTTCTCGACATGGCCTCCAAACGACGACGTCCACCACAGCAGTGGCCACAAGCGCTGCTGGATGTTGGATTTACTTTCAGGCTTGGCGCTGGTAAATCGCAAGTAGTCACAGACGTTTTTATAGGTGTAAGCTACGATGGAATTGTGCGGAGGATGGGGAGCTGGGGTTGGCTGCGCCATGGGGCCAAGTTGTTGTATCGATTCAGGAAGATTGGCCAGGATCGATTCATACCAATCCATTCTCAGCAGCAGTTCCGCCTCAAAATCATCTATTCCATCATTCCCCAGAGTGCGCACCCAATCTCGCAGCAGGCTTTTCGTCGAAGTCTCAATCGCAGGCGGGCTCAGTTCTGACATGCGTTTCAACTGGTCTGGTTGCATTAATGGTTGTGCGCGACGGAGAACTTTTTCTTCAAAGGTTGACCAGCTATCTGCATGCCAGAACCAGTTGGTGAGCCTACTGACTTCCGAGCCATCTGATTCACGCAGCTCGGCTGGGCGTTGGGCAAACCACTGATTGAGCAGGTGATACTGGTCTTCAGGGGTGAGTGATTGCGAACGAACATCGACGATGAACTTCTCTGCCGCCTGCAATATCTTGGGGGCAGCCTGGCCGAGCAGGTCGGCGTACGTGGTGCCGCAATCGCGTGGCCCCGAAGGTGCAGTCGCGATGAAGCGATGCGTGGCGATGCCTGTCATCTGGGCGACCTGCTCGCTTAGCCTCAGTAGCGCTTGGCGTCGCTTGGCCGCTACTTGCTCAATAGCGTCTTCAGTGCGCGCCAATTCACAGGCTGTGCGCACGTAATACGATTTTAAATCATCGCCTTTCTTTCTTCGAACCTTGAGTCGCTTGGTATTCCTCCAGCACCTGGGAGGCGTCGAAACGAATGGCCCCAACATCGACCTTACCATCGGCGGAAATGCTACTCAGGATTTTTGATTCCTCAAAGCGTTGCGTTTGATCCAGGACCATCAGGGTCGCAATGAGTAGCTTCAGTCCGAGTTCTCGCATGGGCTTCTTACCAGCGGACAGAAAGGTCCTCCAAAATTCGACGCGGTCACTGCGCAGCGCGCAGCTCACGGCAAACAGAGGATCGACGGGATGCTTTTCAAAGCGTGATAGCGACCACTGCGTGAGTTCTTGGGGGGATTCGGCGGCGGCCACCGCGTGAACCATGATCCGCGCGCCATTCGGAAACGATGTGGTAGCTCGTCCAAAAACGGCTGCACGGGTGGCGGCATCTGCTTTGGTGAAATCTGCATCCACCAGCAAGGAAAAGCCATCGAAGTCCAGAACCGAGACCAGCGGTAGCAGCACATCTGCCGACCGACCCGCCAAGTTCGCTACGATCATGCTTGCCAGCGTCGAGTCGATTTTATATGCAGAAGGTGCGCCGCTAATCTTGGCTAGCTGCTCTTTCAACGCGGGATCGCGCAAACGCTTTTCGAGTTCGACGAGCAGGCTTAAGGCTGCATCATCGGGGACCACGATTTCATTGCTCGTTTTTACACCAGCCGCCGTCGAAAAGTTCAACACTTCAGCGACCAGCTGCAGGTTCAACGGATCCCGATTTTCACCGGCGACTTCAGCCAGCATCCGCAACCAGATTGGCCGCATGGCCAGGGTGCGAGTGTTTCGCAGCCTAGCAAATGTCCGCACAGTGGTTTTGACCTCTTCATTTCCATCGTCGCACGCCTGATCGTAACGTTGCCGCAATCTCTCGCCACAATCGTTGATATCCAACGCGGACAGTGCCCAAAAGCCGAAGTAGACTTCCGTTTCATCATCGCTGCTTATCATCAGCTCGCGGGTATCGGAATCGCGCAGGGCTTGCGCGCACCGCTGCAGCGAATCGCCACAACTTTCATCTGCCAGGAAAGGTGTTGGCAAAGACAATAAAGCAGACAGCGGTGCGGCTAGAGCCTCTCGGTTTAGCTTGCCATCGCCAATTGCACCAGCCATCGTCTCGAGCACGCTAGCGAGCACACCAGGCGTAATGGAGGCAACTTCAATCGCAGCCGATGTGGCTTGCAGTGCTGCAGTCACGGTCAACTGCGGGTCACCGCGATCAACCGTGATAGTTTCGCAAAGTATCTCGACCGCATCTTCGCGACCACAGGCAGCCAGGCCTCGGGCAACGTGCGTTGTCGGGATCAATCGTTTATTGGGTGACAAAGCCGGATGCCGTCCCATGCCGACCAATTTCAAAGTATCGATCAGATCTTCAGCAATGGGTGTGTCGTGCGCTATCTCGCAAGCAAGCAGTCGTCCCACATGATCACAGCCAGTTGTGCCGGAAGGAAAAAAAGAGCCACCGAGGAGCTTGGAGATCAGCGCTGCCATTTCACCGTCGGCTTGCGGTGCATGTTCTCCGACGTAGACGGCCAACCAGCGTAACGCATCTTCTGGTTTTGCCGGCAGATCGTGCCGCATCAGTTCGCGCAGAAGATCGCGCAGCCAGATCGGCCGACTGACTGCGATCGGAGGCTCGCCGATCGACCAATCTTGAATCGCAAGTGGAAATCGGTTTAGCCACTGCCAGGCGCGGGCTATCGCTGGCCCGAGGGCAGGCACTACTGCTTGGGCCACGGTCGCGACTTCTTCGACCGACGCGCTGGCTGCCTGCTTGAGTAACTTGGTTGTGGTCTCCGCATCGTGAGATTCGTTGAAGAGCAGTGACTGCATCGCGTTGATCCGTCGGGTAAAGTGTGGGGTTGCGCGATATTTTAGTGCCGTTGCGTGAGATCTGCACCTTACCTGGCTACAGCCTTTGAAGCTTGCGCTTTAGCAAGATTGCGGCGCCATCAAAACCCGACACGTTAGCGAGGGCGAAGCGAAAAGGCCCTCAAACGTCATCGACTTGTTGGTGACGCATTTCGGGCTCGGGCCTCGTATGCCCTGCGGGCAATTCTGGATGGGAACCGGGGCTAACGCCCGCCGGCTCATATGTGGTCACGTTGCATCACGCAAAATGAGGATCGCAATGGCAAATTCCTCGGCGGATCCCCTCGCTGACGCGTCGGGTTTCGATAGACGCTTTAGCAAGATTGCGGCGCTATCAAAACCCGACGCGTTAGCGAGGGCGAAGCGAAAAGGCCCTCAAACGTCTCGACTTGTTGGTGACGCATTTCGGGCTCGGGCCTCGTATGCCCTGCGGGCAATTCTGGATGGGAACCGGGGCTAACGCCCGCCGGCTCATATGTGGTCACGTTGCATCACGGAATAGGAGGTTCGCAATGGCAAATTCCTCGGCGCATCCCCTCGCTGACGCGTCGGGTTTCGATAGACGCTTTAGCAAGATTGCGGCTCCATCAAAACCCGACGCGTTAGCGAGGGCGAAGCGAAAAGGCCGTTAAACGTCATCGACTTGTTGGTGACGCATTTCGGGCTCGGGCCTCGTATGCCCTGCGGGCAATTTTGGATGGGAACCGGGGCTAACGCCCGCCGGCTCATTTGTGGTCACGTTGCATCACGCAATTCCTCGGCTCATCCCGTCGGGTTTCACTTCATTTACTGGGTCCATCTGGTAATTTGGTTTCGGTCGCCTTAAACTGCTGGACTAGGCAGCGATGTCTCCCCTAGTTTCCCGCCTTTGAATATCGAGGATCTCTTATATGTCGCGTGCAATCTCCTTGGATCGGCGCCGCTTTCTGAAAACAGCCGTGGCTACTGGTTCCGCGGCAGCTATCGCACCTGTCGTCATTCCCAGTTCAGCTCTCGGCCGCGATGGAACGGTGGCACCGAGCGAACGCATCGTGGTCGGTGGCATCGGGATCGGTAATCGTGGCACCTACGACTTGTCCTGTTTTCTCGAGCAATCGGACGTGCAGTTTGTGGCTGTCTGCGATGTGAAGGAGGCACGACGTCGCGCTGTCAAGGCGATGGCGGACAAGCATCATGGAAACTCGGACTGCAAGACCTATGTGGACTTCCATGAACTGCTAGACCGCAAAGATATTGATTCGGTGTTGATTGCCACTGGACCGAACTGGCACGCGACGATGGCCATGTACGCAGCGCGGGCAGGGAAAGACATCTACTGTGAAAAGCCGTGTACGAAGAACATTTCGCAGAGCTTGACGTTGGCCGAAACGATGCGTCGCTCGGGACGCATTTTTCAGGCAGGTACGCAACGTCGTAATTTGCCGCACTTTGCCTTCGCCTGCGAACTGGCTCGCACCGGCAAGCTCGGCAAACTGAAACGCGTGTATGCGCACCCCGCTGGAATGACAGCCATGATGAGCGGATGGATGGATCCGAAAGAAGCTCCAGCCAAAGAGACCGTGGATTGGGACATGTATCTCGGACCGGCGGCATGGCGCCCATTTAATCCCAAACATCTCGACGGTTTCAATTTTGAGAAAGGCGGCGGCATGGTTGGCGGCGGCGTGCTCGAATGGGGCTCGCACTGCGTTGACCTTTGCCAGTGGGCAGTTGGTGCCGACGGCGAAGCGCCAATTGAATATTTCCCGATCGAAAACCAGCAGTTGCGCGCTGTGTATGCCAATGGCGTCGAACTGATCATGCGCGAAAAGGATTGGATCGGATTAGGTTCGTGTCCCGTGCGTTTCGAAGGGGAAACGGGTTGGGTGGAAACGGGTGACAGCGGAAAGATGGTGCTCAGCTCGCCAACATTATTGGCAGGCCGCAAGGTGGCAGAAATCGGTGGTTACCCGGCCACGTTCCATGTGCGAGACTTCCTCAACTGTGTGAAGACCCGCAGCCAACCAAAAACAAATGCCGAAGCGGCATGTTACGCTCACATCGCTTGCCACTCGATCAATATTGCTTTGTATCTCAATCGCAAGTTGGATTTTGATTTGGCCACGCATTCTTTCAAGAATGACGAAGTCGCCAATCGTCTTCGCTCAGAAGCGCTTCGCGAACCATGGCGGATCTAGAGCGTGTTCGTTGTCGTTCCGTGTGATCAACAAACTTAATCCATCCAACTAACTATAGATTTCGATACAACCATGATGACATTAACTACACGCATGAAACGCGCCGCCTTGAGTGGCTTGCTGGCGCTCTGTTTGTCAGTGACCGGTTCCGCTACGTACGCTCAGCAGCCTGATGCTGCCAAAGAAAAAGAGCTCATTGCTCAGTTGGTAAAGCCTGATACGCCGGGAGGCGAAAAGGCGATCGCTTGCAAAATGTTGGCCATGCACGGCTCAAAGGAAGCTGTGCCTGCGTTAGCGCCGTTGCTGGCTGACGAAAAGTTGGCTTCATGGGCTCGCATTGCGCTGGAAGCAATCCCTGGACCAGAGGCAGGTGCGGCTCTGCGCGAGGCTACTGATAAACTGACCGGGCGCTTGCTGATTGGTGCCCTCAATTCGATTGGTGTTCGGCGCGATGCCGACTCGGTGCCGACACTTATCAAACGCTTGGATGATCAAGCGGCCGATGTGGCGGGGGCGGCTGCTCTAGCCCTGGGTCGTATCGGTAATGAAGCTGCTGAGAAAGCGCTGCGGGCTAAATTGGCTAGCGGATCGGGGCCAGTGCAATCGTCGGCGGCTGAAGGTTGTATCCTGTGCGCCGAGAAACGCATGCAAGCCGGACAGGCTGGTCCGGCTGCCGAAATATACGACGAAGTGCGTTTGGCCCAAGTAGATAAACCGCGAGTGCTCGAGGCTACGCGCGGCGCGATTCTGGCGCGTACCGGTGATGCCGTGCCGCTATTGATGGAACAAATCAACAGTAAAGACGTGGCACTGCAACGGCTGGGTCTGACCGTAGCGCGAGAGCTCAAGGTGAATGGTGTTACCGAAGCTTTGACTGCTGAGTTGAAGAAAGCTAAACCAGAACTAGCTGCCATGTTGCTCATCGCCTTGGCTGATCGTGGCGACAAAGCGGCTCTGCCAGCTGTCTTGGATGTGGCCAAGAGCGGAGCTGATGTGGTGCGGCAATCGGCGGCCGAGGTGCTGTTGACATTAGGGGATGCGAGTTGCTTGCCAACGCTGTTGGAATTGGCAGCTCAATCGAATAAAGACGTGTCCGACGCGGCCCTGGCTACGTTGGCTCAGATGGAAGGCCAGTCGGTGAACGACGCGATCATTACGCGATTGGGTTCGGCCAGTGGGCCAACGTTGCGGATGTTGATCGACTTGGTTGGTCAACGTCGCCTGGCCGCCAACGAACCGCTGATTAAAGCGCTTGCCAATAGCGAAGCATCGGTCAGGCACGCGGCCCTCGGCGCACTGGGCGAGACGATTAAAGAGGCTGACCTCAAGCTGCTTATTGAACGGTTAAACAATTCGCAATACCCAGAGGATCTGCCTGTGGCACAACAGGCCTTGCGGTCCGCTGCGGTGCGCATGGAGAATCGCGAAGCTGTGGCCAAACAGTTGGCTGATGCGATGGCCTCTCAGCCTACCGCGACCAAAACGAAGTTGCTCGAGATCTTGGCTGAAGTTGGTGGTCAGAATTCGCTGCAAGCGATGAAGGCTGCGTTTGTCAGTAACGACACGGCTCTACGCGATACGTCGTCGCGACTGCTTGGCAACTGGGCCAACGTGGAAGCTGGTCCAACATTGCTCGAATTGGCGCAGCTGCCACCCAGCGTTTACACGACGCGGGCCATGCGAGGTTACATCCGGTTGGTCCGGCAGTTCTCGATGCCTGACGATCAACGCTCCGAAATGTGCCGCAATGCGATGAAGGCCGCTAAGTTCGAAGCGGAACAAGAATTGGTCGTCGACGTAATGGAACGCTATCCTAGCCTGACCATGATGGACGTCGCCATGTCAGCTCAGCCGTTACCGAAGGTCAAGGATTCGGTGTACCGCGCTACACTGATGATCGCAGCCAAGTTGCCCGAGAGTGACGATGTCAAGTCGCGGTTGAACAAGCTCGGTCAAAAGCCAGTGAAAGTCGAGATTACCAAAGCGGAGTATGGATCGGCGGAAACGAAACGCGATGTGACGGAAGTTCTGCGTAAGCAAATCCGCGATTTGCCTGTGATTCCACTAACCGCCAGCTACTCGAAGAGTTTCGGTGGCGACCCAGCTCCAAACGTCAAGAAGACGTTGACCATCCAGTATCGGCTCAACGGTAAAGAAGGCACCGCCACTTTTGCGGAAGACGATTCCATTTGGTTGAAGTAGAAGTAACATGTCAGCACCTTTAACTCATTGGCTGGTTATCTGTTGGCAATCGGATCCAGCGTGACAGGTTTGACGAACTTGTGGGCGCAATCTCGACTTGCGCCCAACGCACAGGAATGTGCCCTACGACAAACAGCACGATGCGCAGCGGATGGATGTCTACCTGGCAGAGGCTACGGGTAAGCCATTACCCACGATGATTTTCTTTCATGGTGGTGGCTGGCGAGGTGGATCGAAACAAGGTGTACCAAGTTGGTTAATCGATGGCGTTAAAGACAAACTCTGGTCGCTAGTGGCGGTCGAGTATCGCTTTACCGATGTCAAGCCACATCCTGCACAGGTCGAAGACTGTCTGCGTGCAATTCAGTTCGTGCGTCATCATGCAACTGAATGGAACGTTGATACTAAGCGCTTGGGCGTAACTGGCGGCTCTGCCGGCGGGCATCTTTCGTTGTGGGTCGCGTTGCATGATGATGTGGCGCAGCCTGCTTCCACGGATGTCGTGCAGAAAGAGTCGTCACGGGTGGCATGTGCGGTTAGCTTTGCAGGTCCCACCGATTGGTCGTTGCTCAGCCAGATCGATCACAAACATCCGGCTTATCGGCAACTGCTGGGGTTACGATCCAAAGACTCCAGCTGACAAGATGGATGCCGACAAGTTGAAGGACGTATCGCCCGTCAACTTTGTCAGTAGCGATGATCCGCCGATCATGCAGGTTCACGGCGATAAAGACGATATCGTGCCCATTGAACATGCCCAAACCATGGACGCCAAGCTCAAGAGTTTGAATTTACGGAGTGAATTGGTCGTCGTGCCGGGCGGCAATCATGGGGTAGCGGGAGCCGCCCCGAATGTGAGCCAACAGGCAGACACATTTGTCAAAGAGATTTTTGGTTATCGCAATCCACCGCGTTAACCGGCACCGCCGCGCCGGCTTCTTCAATTCCCACAACTTTCTTTGGAATGGCAAGAAATGAAATCACTCAGTCGTCGGCAGATACTCAAGGCGGCCACTTGGGGCGGTGTATTCACAATCATTCCCAGCCGCGCTTGGGGGGCTAACGAGCGCATCAACCTCGCTGGGATTGGTGTCGGTGGTAAAGGCGCTGGAGAGGTAAGTGACTTGACGTCTGCAGGCGCGAATTTCGTTGCCCTGTGCGATGTGGATGGTACCAAAGCGGCAGGTACTTTCAAGAAACATCCGGATGCGAAAATCTATACCGACTTTCGCGTCATGCTAGATAAAGAGAAAGGCATCGATGGCGTCACCGTCAGCACGCCCGATCATACGCATGCGGTGGCAGCGTTAGCGGCGATGGTGCGAGGCAAACATGTGTACTGTCAAAAGCCGTTGACGCACACGATCTATGAAGCTCGGTTGATGACCATGGCCGCGCGGCACTACAGGCTGGCAACACAAATGGGCAACCAAGCTCATGCAGGCGAACCCATTCGCCGCGCAGTGGAACTTGTCCGTGCAGGCATTATCGGTCCGGTGCGCGAAGTGCATTGCTGGACTAACCGCCCGATCTGGCCACAAGCGGACGGGGCATTGAACGAACGCAAGAAGTTTACGGGGCAATCGAAACCAGCCCGATCTGGAATGGGACCTCTGGCTGGGACCGGCCGCCAACCGTGAATACAACGCTTGTTATGTGCCATTCAAATGGCGCGGCTGGTGGGACTTTGGAACGGGTGCTTTGGGCGACATGGCCTGCCATATCATGGATATGCCCTATTGGGCGCTCGATCTTGGATCACCGGAATCGGTTGCAGCGGAATCGGGTGGCGCGACAACGGAAACGGGCCCCGCCTGGTCAACGATTACTTACCAATTCCCTGCTCGCAAGTCGGTCGGTGGTGGAGTGAGCGGAGCCGCCGTTGGTCCACAATCTCCCATCGAACAGCCAGCTGTCAAGTTCGTCTGGTATGACGGCATCCGCGATGCCAAAGCCAATGCTCCGTATGAGCTGCTGGCCAAGGCTACCAAAGACGCAGCGAGTGCTCAAGCCAATCAGCCACCAGCGCCCAACACCAAACGCAAGCCAGAGAGTATCGATTCGCCGGCGCGCTGGGATCTGATATTGGTTGGCGACGACGGCCTCATGCTGTTCAATCGCGGTTCCGAAGATTGGATTGTCACGCCCAAAGCCCGGGTCGAATCGTTTAGCCAAGTCCCGAAGACGATTCCGCGCGTAGACAACGAAGATGCTGAATGGCTGGCTGCCATCAAGGGTGGCCCAATCGCCTTGTCGAATTTTGATTATGCCGGTCCATTCACCGAAGTCGTGCTCTTAGGCAACCTGGCCGTTCGACTAGGCAAGAAGATCACTTGGGACGCAGTCAACATGAAGGCCATCGGCCTGCCCGAAGCCGACAAGCTGATCCGAGGCGAATATCGCCAAGGCTGGGAGTTGCCGTACACAGGGTGACGTTGAGTTTTAATGTTGCGTTTGAACAAGTTTGCAGCGCCATCAAAACCCGACGCGTTAGCGAGGGAGAAGCGCGAAGCCCCTCAAACATCGCCGAGTTGTCTGGCGCAATTGGCTTGGTGATGGTGAATTTTTTGGTACTTCCCCGGCGCGTTTACCAAAACCCGACGCGTAAGCGAGGGGAAGTGCCGAGGAATTCACCATTGCTAGCCACGATGGCGCTGTACAAATCGGTATCGTTTAAGGGCCTCCTCGCTTCCCCCTCGCTAACGCGTCGGGTTTCGATAACGCCGCAATGTTGCGAAAGCGCAACATCAAAACGCGTTAGCGAGGGGAAGTGCCGAGGAATTCACATTGCTAGCCACGATGGGGCTGTACAAGTCGGTATCGTTTGAGGGCCTCCTCGCTTCCCCCTCGCTAACGCGTCGGGTTTCGATAACGCCGCAATGTTGCGAAAGCGCAACATCAAAACGCGTAAGCGAGGGGAAGTGCCGAGGAATTCACCATTGCTAGCCACGATGGCGCTGTACAAGTCGGTATTGTTTGAGGGCCTCCCTCGCTTCCCCCTCGCTAACGCGTCGGGTTTCGATAGCGCCGCAACGTTGCGAAAGCGCAAGCTTCAAAACTGACGCGAGAACTTACTGTCTACGTGAGTCCTAATACTGTCAGAGTGTCGCGATAGATCATCCGCTCTATGGCGGCGCTGTCCAAACGCGGCAAGGCGCTGCCGTCGAGCATGTTGTTTAGATTGCGGAGGCCGGTCAGCGTCGCTGAGACGGTTGTGAATGGATAGTCGGTACCAAACAGGACTTTGTCCCACACGCCGTATTCTTGGACCAGCATGAGGCTGTTGTACAGTTGCCATGGGCGATAGTGCAGCGCACTGATATCCGTATAGACATTCGGGTGTTTGCGAGCAGTGACGATGCATTCACCTTCGTAGGGATGTCCCAGATGAGCCATGATGATCTTGACTTCCGGGAATCGCGTGGCCACGGTATCGATGTGGCGCGGGAGCGTACATTCGAGCGGTGCTTGAGCTATAAAGGTCGTGCCAGTGTGGAGCAACACCGGAAGTTTGTGTTGCGTCGCATACTGCCATAGCGCATCCAAACGCTGATCGTCGGGGCGAAACCCAGCATACATCGGTAGGAGTTTGATCCCGCACAAGCCCAATTCTTGGTGACCGGATTGCATCTCGCTTTGCCAGCCTGGTTGGGTCGGGTCAACCGAGAGAAAGCCGCGCAGCGTTGAGGGTCCTGGGCCACGTAATCGGCAACGTAACGGTCATCAACCCAGAGGCCGCTCAAGCGAGCTTTGCCGCCAAAGACGATGGTCACGTCGGCTTCGCTGGCCGATTGACGATACTCGCTATAGCGCACCGTCAAGTCGACTTCGACACCGGCTCGGGCCCGCTTGGCCTGATTGCGAAAGTCGTCGCTAAAATGCTCCGGGTACGACCAGGCGTGGCTGTGGACATCGACTAGCATAGGGATTCGCCTGCTGCAGATGGGGTAATACTTGATATGTAAAGTAAAAAGGTTTATATGTAAAGTAAAAAGGTTGATGTATCAAGTAATTTTCGGAGCCGCATTGGCTCATTTGAAAACTACTTTCGCATCTTTGCTTGGGGCATAATTCACCTCGTGCCCAGGTGTCCACTTTTCGCCAGTGTAGTACTCGGACTTTACATGCAGACCACCGTCGTCTTTGAGCGTCGTGGTGGCGCGAACTTTGGTAATGCCGTTGGCGTTGCCCTTTACCTCTTCCAGGCTTGTCCATTGGTTCTTGCCGAGTTCCAGGGTGCCTTGGGTGGTAAAGCCAGCGGTGGTGAAGTACCAATAGACAACCTTCTTCTGTTGGTCATCCCACATAAACATTGTCTCCCCGCCATATTGTCCGTCATTGACCGAATGCAGCATCCGCACCGCTTTGCCATTCAGCACGCGTTCATAACTTGAGATATCGACCATGGGCTTTTCGGGAGTCGAGTTCGAGAATTCACCGCGAAAGACTTTGCCGATTACCGGTTGCAGTCCGGCCAGTTCCTTTGCCAGGGCCGGTTCCTCAGCTCGCGCCTGGCTAATGACCAGCGACACATAAAACATGGTAAAGATCGCTAGTGATCTGGCCATCGGAGACTCCCGAACGCACGTGGTGACTGGTGGGTGTATGGTGTTGCCTTGCGCAAACACCTGGCGCGGGTGCGCCAAGGCTGGCATGCACTAGATTACCGTCGACTCTGAGGCGTTGCGATAGGCCCGCCCTGCCCTGCCCTGTTTTTCGCAGCTCGATTGTTGAGGCAAATTCAAGCCTTGAAAACTGGGGACGCGTCTTTTGGATTGAATGTTACGTCTGCTAGAATGGGGCCATCCTCTGGTGCTGCCTACTTCTCCTCACTCCAACCCTCACACTCACTCACGGGCGGAATCGGCTCATGTGTCAGCTATATTCGAACTGTGTGCGCGTCTTGAACTATGGGCTTAGCCATGGTTCTCATCGGCCTGGGAGCCACGTCCAACACTTGGGCACAAACCGTTCAACGCCCTGCCTGGACACAGTCACGTATCCAAGGCACGCCTGATTTGCCACTCTCCCTGGCAATCGCGCCCGCGTTTCCCCAATCTGAAGTTTCAAGATCCGATGCACATTCGTTGGCAAGCGGATACAGGCCGATATTTTGTATGCGAACTGGGAAGCAAGATCTGGAGCTTTCCGCATGACGAAACCGTGGAAACAGCGGACTTGGTCGTCGATCTCAAGCAATCGTTGAAGAGTTTTGACGCAGACAGGTCACGCGGTTGCGAGAATGTTTACTCGATCGTGTTTGATCCGAACTTCAAGACCAATCGTTTTGTTTACGTTGGCATGGTCTTTAGCAATAAAACCAACAAACCGCTGCCCGATGGGACGCGCGTTTCTCGATTTAGCTCAGCGAGAGCAGTCCGCCTACGATTGACGTTCAGAGCGAATTGCCTATCATCACCTGGTTAGGTGGCGGTCACAACGGCCTGGATATGGCGTTCGACAATTCTGGTTGCTTGCTGATCAGCACCGGCGATGCAACTGATCCAGCACCGCCTGATCAATTGAACACAGGACAGGATTGCAGCGACCTGCTATCCAGTATTCTGCGCATTGACGTTCGCAATGCTGCAGCAGACCAACCCTATAAAGTTCCTGACGACAATCCGTTCATCAACGTACCGAAAGTTCGTCAAGAGATTTGGGCATTCGGTTTTCGCAATCCATGGCGCATAGCGGTGGATCCGCCAACCGGACAGCTTTGGTTGGGCGATGTGGGGTGGGAGAAGTGGGAAATGGTTCACCAGGTTGTGCGCGGCGGCAACTACGGTTGGTCGATACGCGAAGCCCATGAACTGCTCAGACCCGGAATCGAACTCGGCCCTTCGCCGATCCTACCCACGCGCATCGCGCTCTCACATGCCGATGCGGCATCGGTCACTGGCGGTTTTGTCTATCGCGGTCAAAAGCTGAAGAGCATAGCGGGGCAGTATCTGTTTGGAGACTGGGTGAACGGCCGCATCTGGTCAGTTCCTCTGGATGATCATTCGCCGCATGTCGAAGTAGCCAGTGGCCAATTGCGCATCATTGCCTTCGCGCCGGATCGCGATGGCGAACCGTTGATCGTCAATCACTTAGCCGGCACGACCATGTTTCGGCTTGTCCCCAACGACAACTACGCAGCCGAACTGGCCGCCAGTCGCGACTTTCCAAAACGACTGTCGCAGACTGGTCTGTTTGCGGATACTGCCCAGCAGACGCCCGCACCAGGCGTGAGATCGTTTGCAATCAATCAAGCCCAGTGGCAAGACGGGGCGATCGGGAAACACTTCCTGGCTTTGCCCAATCAATCTCAAGTCACTGTCTTCAACGACCCGCAGCCTGTAGGCGTCTTGGCCATGTTCAATTCTCGCTTGCATTATCCAGCCGGGGCGGTGTTGGCCAAAACCATTGCGATGCCCGCAGGTAGTCGATCTGGTGCGGATACGGAAGTCAAGATCGAAACTCAATTGCTACATTTTGACGGCCGCCTGTGGCGTGGCTACACATACTTGTGGAACAAAGAGCAGACTGACGCCGACTTGGTGGAAGCGGGAGGGAAAGAGATTACGTTGCCCGGTAGCGCGCAGCAACGATGGCGTCTCCATAGCCGAACCGAATGTTTGCAGTGCCACAACCCATGGCCAGAAACTACTTTGGCCTTTTGCCCCGAGCAGTTGCATCAACCAGAAGCGGGAAGCGAAAGCCAATGGCTTAGGTTAGTTAGCGAAGGGCTGGTCGTGACTCAAGACAGTCAACGCAAAGCGATCGATCCCGTTCGCTGCGTCCGCAAAGCGCTGGCACAGGTCGACAGCAGCGATCGACTGGCTGCCGCACGGGCTTATCTGCACGTCAATTGTTCGCATTGCCATCAAAATGGTGCTGGGGCTGGGGTCGAAGTCTCTTTGCGCATTCAAGACGAGCCGTCGAAGATGAAGGCAGTCGACGTGGTACCAACCAAAGGTACCTTCGGAATAGAAGGTGGCAAGATAATTTCTACAGCCAAGCCTGCGCGCAGCAGCTTGCTCTATCGCATGGCATCTAGTTCCGCCGGCCGCATGCCGCATATCGGTTCGCGAGAAGTTGATTTTGCAGGAGTGGGGATGGTCAATGATTGGCTGGCAACATTGGCGACACGAGACGGCTCCGTTGACGCCAACGCCAGCGGAACCAATGCGATAACGCTCGACCAACTGGCAGGCCGTGCCGATCAGGTCATTTCGCTTCTCAGTTTCGCAGATCAAAAGGATAGTCCTGAGGCTCGTAGTCACCGACTCGAAACGGCGCTCGAGTTGGCGGTCGACCTGGCCAAGCTGTACCAGCAGCGTCGTGTGGCTCAAACTCCATTCGAGAATCCAGCATGGGTACGCCGCCTGGCACAGGCCAACGATCCTTTGGTAAGCAGTTTGTTCGAAGCGTTCTTGCCAGCCCATGAACGACAGCGTCGCTTGGGACCGATGGCGACGTTCAGTGACGTAGCGGACATTTCCGGAGACGCGACGAGAGGCAAGGCCTACTTCTTCGACGAAGCTCGTTCGCAATGTTCCAAGTGCCACAAAGTTCATGACACAGGTGGACTGGTCGGCCCGGCCCTGAGCGATATCGGCAAACGACAATCAGCCGCCCAAATATTTGAATCGATCGTCGATCCAAGCCGAATCGTCGAACCCAAATACCAAACTCACCTGGTGGTTACGGACGAAGGCCAAGCCATCGCCGGCCTGCTTGTCTCGGAATCGGCAACTGAATTGAAGCTGGTCGACGCGAAGGGGCAACAGGTCACCATTGCCAAAGATAAAATCGAATCCCGCAAGCTGGATACCAAGTCGCTCATGCCAACGGGGCTGGTCGGTGAACTGACGGCCCAGCAGGCTGCAGATCTGTTGGCATACTTGTCCACACTAAAGTAATTCGAGTCCATCGTTGGCTCGATATTCAAAACAACATTTCAAGGTTGGCTGACAAAATGGTTTCGAATACTCTCGTCCGGACGCGGCTATCCATCTGTGCGTGTGCTAGCTACTTGTTGCTTAGCGGCATGCTCTATTCCCCGCTGCAGTCACAAGAGTTGCGGATTGAGCAATCCGAAAAAGCATTGACCGTGTGGCGCGGTGACAAAACGGTTATGGTCTACAACATACAGGCACCACCTGCTCCAGAAGGCATCGATAAAGTCTATGAACGCACCGGCTTTATTCATCCGGTGATCACGCCCGCGGGTAATGTTCTGACCGCTGCCTATCCAGCCGATCATGCCCATCAAAGCGGCATTTTTGCAGCTTGGGTAAAGACGAAGTATCAAGATCGTGTTATCGACTTTTGGAATTTAGCGGGTAAGACCGGCCGGGTCGTGCATGAGAAGGTTGTGGATACCAAAAAACATGCCGATGGCAGCGTCAGTTTTCAAATCGATCTTTTGCACCGCATCGTCGCGGAACCAGTTGTGGATGTTCTGCGTGAACATTGGACCGTAACCGTGCGACCAACCGATGGAAGTTACTACGTATTTGACTTGGAAACAACGCAAGAAGCCATTACCGACAAGCCATTGGTGATCGAGAAGTATCACTATGGCGGCGTCGCCTATCGCGGCAACGTTCGCTGGCTAACACCGGGCGATGGTGGCAAGAACAAACAGGAATTGGAACCCAACACGATTGTCAATAACTTGGGACAAGATCGCATCGAAGGTAACCACGCGCATACCAACTGGGTGTGCATCAGCGGGCAACTGTCTGGGCAACCATCCGGGTTGGTGATGCTCAGTCACCCGAGCAACTTTCGAGCGCCCCAAGCGGCGCGTTTGAATCCATCCAAACCGTACTTTGTTTATTCGCCCTGCGTGGATGGCGAGTTCAATATTGATCGCGAACATCCGTACAAAGCCAAGTATCGATTTTTGATAACAGACAAATTGAACGATCCAAAATGGAATGATCAGCAGTGGCTGAAATGGTCGCAGCAGTAGTCAGCGCCGTCACCACCCGCGCTGCGCGCGAAAGATGAGAGACACCTGACAGACACGTGAGAGGCACGTGACAGACACTTATTGGGAAGAGAAGTTAAATTGCCGATTGATGCATGGCTGCCGGAGCATTTGCAGGAACGAGTGCGAGTGCTGCGCGACTCGTCGGGGTTTGAGGGCGAGTTTGTACTCTATTGGATGCAGACGGCAATGCGGGTTGAGGAAAACCCAGCACTGGATGTGGCCAGGCAGTGGGCGGCGCGACTGAAATTGCCATTGTTGGTCTATCAAGGACTGTCGACCAGGTATCAATACGCTTCCGATCGACATCATACGTTCATACTTGAAGGTGCGGCGGACGTTCAGCAAGCGTGTGAACGCAGTGGCCTTAGCTACGCTTGTACGCTCGAGCAAACGGGCACGGAACTGAAAAGTTTATTGCAGCGAGCCGCCTTGGTAATCGTGGAAGATATGCCGACGGATCCCAGTCGGCTCTTTCGACGCGCGGCGTTACGTGCAAGTGCCTGCAATATGCTGGCCGTAGACACGGCGTGTGTTGTGCCCATGCAGTTAGTCGGTCAAGCCTACGAGAGAGCCTTCGAGTTTCGCGATGCAACTCGCCGGCTCTACAAGAGCAGATTAAAACGCGCTTGGCCAAAGACAGAGTTGTCGGTTCAGCCGTTTGATCTCGACAAACTGGGATTCAGTGCGATCGATTTCAAGTCGAACAACATTGCGGACCTGGTGGCCAGTTGTGCCGTCGATCACTTGGTGTGTCCGGTCTTGGACACTCGCGGCGGGAGTGTAGCTGGCTATGCGCGTTGGGAAGAGTTCCAAGAGAAACGGTTGCGAAGGTATGCTGATAATCGCAATGATCCGTTGAAGGATGGGGCCAGTCGCATGTCCGCCTATCTGCATTACGGCATGGTCTCGCCGTTGCGGATTGCTCGTGAAGCCGCCCACACATCAGGTCCAGGCGCGGAGAAGTATCTCGATGAACTGTTGATTTGGCGCGAATTGGCATATGGCTTCTGTTTCTATCGCGCTGACCACGATCGCTTTACCGCCCTGCCCTCTTGGGCCCAGGCCACGCTCGCTGCACATATCTCGGATCGCCGCACGCAACAGTACACCTGGGAAGAGCTATCGCGCGCGGCGACACTCGATGCATTCTGGAACGCCGCACAGCGGTCGCTGCTCGTTCATGGCGAACTGCACAACAATGTGCGCATGACTTGGGGCAAGGCTATATTGGCCTGGTGTCCCCAGCCGACCGTGGCACTCAAGAGGTTGATTGATTTGAATCACCGTTACGCGCTCGACGGTCGTGATCCCGCGTCGTTTGGCGGAATTTTATGGTGCTTGGGCCAGTTCGATCGGCCTTTTCAACCTGAACAGCCCATCTATGGAACTGTGCGCACGCGTCCTACTTGGGAGCATGCCAAACGTTTGGATGTCAAAGCCTACGCGCTGCATACATCTCGTCCGAGGCGTGCACGCAGATTGCGTATCGCCGTTGTCGGGGCCGGTCTATCGGGCAGCGTGGCTGCCCGCACCTTCGAAGACCTCGGTGAACAAGTTGAGCTGTTTGAGAAAAGCGAACGACCTAGTGGACGCATGTCCACCAGGCGGACGGCTGATGGCGAGTTCGATCACGGCGCTCAGTACTTCACTTGCCGGGATCGCACCTTTCAACGTTATGTCGACAGTTGGTTGGAGTCGGGAGCTCTGGCCGAATGGACCGCACCTATCGCGGTGATTAAGGATGGAAAACTGCAAGGCTATTCGCACCAACGACGTTATGTGGCTGTACCGCACATGAACGAATTGGGCAAACGCTTGACGCGTTTGATGAACGTACACTATGGCGTTCGTATCGGGGCTATAAAACGTGACGAGCAAGCCTGGCTGCTAACGGACAGCGAGCAACGCCAGTATGGTCCGTACGATAAAGTCGTGTTGTCTCTGCCCGCGCCGCAAGCCGCGGAACTGCTCGGCGATGAAGCACAATTGGCCGAGCAATTACGAGCCCAGAGCTTTCATGCTTGCTGGGCGGCGATGGTGACTTTAGCGCAGCCGCTGCCGGTCGATTACGGCGGGGCATTTATCAATTCGGGTAATCTTAGTTGGATGTCACGCAATCAAACCAAGCCTGGTCGCAGTGGTACCAGCGAGTCATTGGTATTGCATGCCACGCCCGAGTGGACGAAGGCGCATTTCGAGGACGATAAAAAAGCAGTGGCCGAGAATCTGGTGCAACAGTTGTGGCCCACTCTCGGCTTGGCGGAACCTCTCGAGATAGTGTCCTGTGACGCTCATCGTTGGATGTATGCTCGCCCGTGTGCTGAGACGCCCTTGCCCGGTCGATGTTTGTTTAACGCTGATCGAAGCCTGGTCGCCTGTGGTGACTGGGCCAGAGGCGGTCGCGTCGAAGGCGCCTTCCTGAGCGGAGCGGCGGCCGTGGGCATAATACAAAGCTCGAAGCAGTAGTCGGTTAGACGCAGTAGTCTGTCGCTCTGTCCCTCTAGCACGCAAGCAGAGTCGGATGGGCAACCTGCTCAAACAAATGTGCCAGGAGTTCATCGAGCGATCGGTGAGTTATCTGCGGCAAGCGAATGCAATTGATGGCTGCCATTCGACCAGGTTGTAGCGAGCCATAATCATGCTGAAGACCTAGCGCCTGGGCGGCCGAGTCGGTAATGGCTGCGAATGCTTGTGATGGCCTGAGCGTCGCATGCAGGCGACAGGCAGTCCGTGCCTCCTGCCAGAGATTTAAATCAGGATTGGTGCTACGTGAGTCGGTACCCAAGAGCAGACGAATGCCGCGCTGTTCCATGGCGGCGAGGGGATAAGGCATGTGACCGAAGTGCGCGTGCGTGCGAGGGCAGTAAACCAGGCTGATGTTCTTGGCCTGTGCGACCAGGTTTAACTCGGCATCTGTCAGATAGTTGCCATGAATCAGCAAGGCCGATTTCGCGCGGCTGAAGTGTTGACAAAGCTGATCTACAAAATCGGATGGCAATCGCCAATCGGCTGCGCCGAAGTGGGCCAGCATGGCTGCCATCGGCCCCGTGCCGTTGTCGAGCCACTCGCGTTCCGCTGGACTTTCCAAAACATGCATGGCCAACAGCATGTTACTTTGTTGGGCTATCAGCGCGAGCTCTTGCCACAGGGCTGGCGGCGTCGAATACGGAGCATGCGGCGAGATGGCCACACCAGCCAATCGCGCTGGCCAGGAGTCGCGAGCCATGGTCAGGAGCGGTTCGCGCCATGCCGCGAGCGCTTGTCGGCGCTCGTTCGATAAGCCGAGTTGCTCGATAAAGGCGATGACCTGAGGCCATGAGCTGGAACTGGCGAGGTGAGGCTTGATCGCCTTTAGCTCTGGGAACTCGTGCTCCTGATTACTTGGCGCGGTCGCTGGTAATGATGGATGTGTCAAGCAATTGGGTAGCCAAGGTGGCGTGACGATATCTCCTACAGCCACAACGCCCACAGACCGCGATTCGTTCAACCCAATCGCGACACTCGCGTCTAAGGTAGCGGTGGACGTTGAGGACCGTTGGCGAATCGCCAACACGTTTTGAATCCATTCTGGGAAATCTTTTCCCGTCGGCAACGGTTGCGCCAAGTCACTGAACTCAAGATGCGTGTGGGGATTGATCAAGCCGGGCAACAACACGCAATTTTCCAAGCTCACGTCGGCGGCTGCATCCAGACTGGCAGTGGCTTCGACGATCCGCCCATGGCGAATAACGATTTGACCAGGCGCGTACAGCTGTTGGCTGGAAACGATGATTGCATCTGCTTGGATTCGACAGGCTGAGGTCATGGGCATGGGCGATCCAAGCATGTTCGTTCTGTCCGCGAGATGTCTTTTTGAGTTGACAATCCGGGGACAGGTAAAGACGGCGCATTCTAAGCGGAGCGAAGGGTTTTTCGCAGGGCGCGTTTGATTTCTCGATAAACCCTGACCGGGATGGGACGTTTGGTCGGCTTGGGCTCTAGCTGTGAGGCGAGCGCGACAGGATTGATGGGCGAGGCCACTGCTGCCTGCGAGGCTGTCCGAGCCGCGCGCTGTTGGCCAAGTTGCTCGGGGTGAGTGGCATACCAATGCTTGAGCTGTTCGATGCGCAGTTTCAACCACCGCGCTTGATCCAGCGCTTTCCGGCGACTAAATACTTCATCGATAAAGTAACGTTGATGATCGCTCCAGCTTTGCGCCACGGAGGCATCCTTTAGCGCCAGCGCGGCCATGTCGTTGGCATGGTTCACATCGCGATACATTCCAGCTGCTTGCAGTTCGGCTGATGACATCCCCGCGTGCATGCCTTCCGCCGCAATCGCCGAGTTCTCATGGAACAAGACCGGCACGCCTAATGCCATGAATTCGATCGGATGGTAATGAACGTGATACCGCGACTTTCCATGATAGATCGAGACACGCGCTTGGGCTGCGTAGCGATAGTACTCATGGTCGTCCAAGAAACCAACGATGTTGGGATCAAGCAACGAGCCACCTTGCGGCGGATTGCCACCTAGAATCTTGATCGGCAGATGGCCATGATCGCGCTGATACTGCCGATACATATCCATGTAATAATTCTGTTTGGTAATGCGTGGGATCGTTTCCCACGACATAGGGCTGGCTCGCGCCGGCCGACCAACGGACCGGGCCGAGTCGTTCGGGGCTCACAAAGGCGCCGAGGTGATTGGTTTGGTGGCACAGCCGTGGGTCTTCTGGTTCCTGTAAGGTGGACAGGATTGGCGTCCACATAAAGTTGGGCGACTTGGGAACCAAATTGATATCCGCGCGATAATGCGCGGCGATTCGGGTGTAGGTATTCAGTTCGCCATGTCCAAACGGACGAAACATGACCGTCCCGTCGAAAACCTGCGCAAGTCGGATAGCGAGATTGGGCAAGACGGTAACGTAGCAAACGTCGACATGTTCATTGAGTAACTGAGCGACCTCAACCGATATCTCGTTCTGACCTTCATTGGCACAGATGGCAGAGACTGCAATTTGTGCACAATGTGAGGAGGCAAATCGACGGACTCTTTCCATTGATTGCAGATGCGACCATCGATGGATGGATCGTATTGGTAGGTCCAAAAGTCGGTTAGCAGCGGAATAACTCGAAAACCGGCCTCGAGTAGCAACGGTATTTCCTCGGCTGCCAAGGTCGTGTGGGACGAGAACCAAAGCATCAACGGGCGGCGCTGGTTGCATGAAACTGGAGAGAGCAATTCTTGCATCCTTGCAAAGTATCCTTGTGTTTATGCCAGTTTATAGAGCAGAAAGCATTATAAAGTCAACGGAAATCCGGTACCCACCGTCGCCAGAAGGTGGTCGCAATAGTTAACGTTTTCCAACGCTTGGCAGCGGATGGCTACGAAAACTTCGTTTTTGTGGCCCGAGAGCCTTATGGAGCAGAGCTACCGTGGATATCGCTTTTTTCAGTACCAAGCCCTACGACCGTCGCTTCTTTGATGCCGCAGTTGGTCCCAGTGACCACAAGATTACCTATTTTGAACCACGCTTGACGGCCGAGACCGCGGCGTTGGCGAAAGGGCATTCAGCTGTCTGCGCCTTTGTGAATGACGTGCTGGACGGTCAAGTGCTCGACCAGTTATCGCGTTTGGGCGTCCGCGTGATCGCTTTGCGATCGGCAGGCTTCAATCATGTCGATTTGAAGCGAGCCGCTGAGCTCCAACTGCAGGTGGTGCGCGTGCCGGCCTACTCGCCACACGCGGTGGCCGAGTTTGCTGTTGGCCTGATACTGACCCTGAATCGCAAGGTACATCGCGCGTACAACCGGGTGCGTGAAGGCAATTTCAGTTTAGACGGGCTGTTGGGTTTTGATCTACACGGGCGCACGGTCGGCGTGGTGGGAACCGGCCAAATTGGCGAAGTTGTGGCCCGCATCATGCATGGATTCGGTTGTCGATTGGTGGGCTACGATGTGCGTCCCAATCCACAATGTGTGACTCTGGGCATGGAATATCTCTCCATCGACCAACTGTTTCGCCAGTCCGACATCATCAGCTTGCATTGTCCGCTAACGGCGGAAACTCGCTACTTGATCAACGAACAGAGCATTGCCACGATGCGCGACGGCGTCATGCTGATTAACACGAGTCGTGGCGCTGTGGTCAACACACTGGCGGTGATTGGTGGATTGAAGTCCGGCAAGATCGGATCGCTGGGGCTGGACGTCTACGAAGAGGAGGTCGACTACTTTTTCGAAGATCATTCAGCCGAGTTGATTGCCGACGACGTGTTGGCGCGGCTCTTGACCTTTCCGAACGTCATCGTCTCGAGCCACCAGGCCTTCTTTACGGTAGAAGCCCTCGAGGCTATTGCACAAACCACGCTGAAAAACATAAGCGAGTTAGAAGCAACGGGAACTTGCAAAAATTTGATCGTTGTCTAGCGCTAGAAATCGTAAGTTCCTTCCGGTCGCGCAGCGCCATGGCTCTCCGTCCGGGCTCGTCCCGGCGGGAGCACGACTGACAGCTACACCCGCCCCCGCGTCCCCCTCTGCTCTTCGATCGGATGGCCTTCAGTTGCGGCTCGGCGTTACTTTGCCCATTGGCCAATCGTTCGCTCGCCGCTGTGTGCCTCGCTGAAAGAGAATATTTGTTATCGATATTTAGTAGCTGTCAGTCGTGCTCCCGCCGGGACGAGCCCGGACGGAGAGCCGCATCGCTGCGCGATGTGCAACTGATTCAGTCCTAACGCGACCGGAAGGAACTTAAGAGTTCTAGCACTAGCGCCAATCGGCGTGGCTTGATGGGCGCCTTTTGATGTTGCGGCGTTTATCAAAACCCGACGCGTTAGCGAGGGGAAGTGCCGAGGAACTCACCATTGGTAGCCACGATGGGGCTGTACAAATCGGTATCGTTAATGGGCCTCCTCGCTTCCCCCTCGCTAACGCGTCGGGTTTCGATAACGCCGCAATGTTGCGAAAGCACAAGCTTCAAAACGCGTTAGCGAGGGGAAGTGCGGAAGAATTTACCATTATGGAGCACTATTGCGCCAGATAAGTCGGCATCGTTAAAGGGCCTTTTCGCTTCCCCCTCGCTGACGCGTCGGGTTTTGATTGGGCCGCAACATTGCCAAAATGCAACATCAGCAATCGTTAGGCATATGTTTTATCTGCCGAGGATATGAGCCGGCGGCAGTGGTGGAATGGCTTCTTTGTAGAACAGGTCGCATGAAACGCAGAACAGCATAACGCAGGAGAGGGCAACGAAGAGAGCTGGATAGAGCTTGCGCATAGAAGGGGCCTCGTCAAAAACATGGGAACTGGAATTTCGCACGTGTTGAACGAGGCACTGCGAAGAGAAATTTGCGAGCGGTAGATTATCACCAAATTTCCTAATCGTCAATGCTATCGCTTTCACGGGGTAAACGGGGCAGGTGCATTTGGTCTACTTGCGAAAATGGGCGGCTCTGGCCGCTAGCATTTATTGACGTATGGGCCTAAGTGGTTTAACCTTTTCCCACGGCGGGACTTGCGCATTTGTGCCGCCGCCCGATGCAGCATGGATGCGGCAAGTTAACGGACAGGACAGGAGGTGTTTCGGTCAGTTCCAGGCAGGGCCACTGTAAAGCGAGCAACCATGAGCGATTGGGATATCGGAGTTTTCGCCAGCATCGACGCTGGTCTGGGTGTCAAATTGGAGGTGGCTTCGGAGCTAAAGATACCGACTATTCAATTGCATGCTCCGCATCGTTCCTCGCGTACGCCTGAGCAGGCCGAGCGTTTCATGGCCAAGCTGGAACAGCTCAACATCCAGCTGACCGCTGTGTTTGGTGGGTTTGAAGGTGAAAGCTACGCTGACATCCCGACAGTGGAGCGCACCGTTGGCTTGGTGCCCGCCGAGACCCGTGCAGCTCGACTGCAGGAAATGAAAGAGATCAGTGACTTTGCAAGATTGCTCGGTTGTGAAGTCATCGCGCTGCACTTGGGTTTTGTACCTCACGATACCACTGCAGCCAGTTATCAAGAGGTTATCGACGTCACGCGACAACTGTGCGACCACGCCACGCGGAATGACCAAGCGGTGCATTTGGAAACCGGGCAAGAGACGGCTGATGGCCTGCTGACCTTTCTGACCAATGTGCAGCGGACCAATCTCTTTATCAACTTTGATCCCGCCAACATGATTCTTTACGGGACGGGCGAACCGATTGAAGCGCTGAAAAAGGTTGGCAAGTACGTGAAATCGATTCACTGCAAGGATGCAACCTGGAGTGATCAACCCGGGGTGACCTGGGGACGCGAAGTTGCCTTGGGGGAAGGTCAAGTGAACTTTGAGGCATATCTGACAGCTCTGCGCGACATTGGCTATCGCGGTCCCTTGACGATTGAACGCGAGATTCCGCAGGAGCCTGAGCGGCAGAAGGCGGAAATTGGTAGCGCGGCCAGATTGCTGACCGACCTTCGCAAGAAGCTGATCGGCAAGTAGCGGCTGAGTTGACCTAGGCGTCGAAAAGTACCCTCACTTCAACCTGTCGCGATCTAATGCTAGCACACTCACTGGTGACAGCATTGTGTGGCTACCCCAAGATGTAGGCGAATAGTTGCAACGTCGGGAAGTCGCACTAGACTCTGTACCCATCGTGCGGTTGCAGTAATGCGACTGCTAACAGGGGTGTCTCTTTGGGAGGAGTGACACGGGACTGAAGTGCACAGGAAGTGTGCGGATTAGCCAAGGCAAAGCGAAGTACTTTTTCGCGTCCACCACGCAGTAGCGATTATCGGGACGATAGGCTCATGGTGAGCGGCAGGCGGAAGAGTAATCAGCAGGGAAAGCAAATTCTGGACGCGACGTATCGTGTCAGTGGCCGACCTCGACCGGACAAGTGACTGGACCTGGAGTTTCAATGCTCGCAAAAAGCATTGACACGGGTGGTACAGAAAAATGACTTGTTCGAGCCAAAGCTCATAAGCCGAAATCGAAGTGCTCAGTTTGCAGTGATTTCTCGCGGGCGATGTCTCCGTTCTCATTGATTGAGAACGTTTTAAATCAGGTCTTTATGTGATGAGGATTCGCAGATGACCTATCGACCTCTCATTGGTTTGAATGCCGATTACCGTGCTGCAGCACACAACCAGCCAGCTTTCTCGTATGTAGCCGCAGGTTACTATGACGCGATTGCAGCTGCGGGTGGGATCCCTGTTGTTGTGCCTCCGCTAGAAGATGACTCTATGCTAGCGGCAATCATGGATCGCGTGGATGGATTTGTGCTGATTGGTGGCGCAGATTTGGATCCACGCAACGATGGCTTTATGTTGCATGCGTCGGTCAAGCCATTGGAAGCTCGACGCGAACGTTTTGACCGTCGGTTGATGCACGAGCTGTTTGAGCGTCGTATTCCAGTGTTCGGTATCGGCACTGGTTTGCAGCTGATGAACGTCGTGTGTGGCGGCAATTTGTTTTTGCATATCCCTGAGGATCTGCCTGGCGCGTTGCCACATCGCGACATGCAAGATCCAAACCATCGTCATTCGCTGGTTGTCGAGTCGGACTCGTTGATCGGTCGAGTATATGGCGAAGGTGAGATTCGCGTAACCAGTCGCCATCACATGGCGATTGACCAAGTGGCGCAGGGCTTCCGCGTGACAGCTCGGTGCCAAGATGGAGTTATTGAAGCGATCGAAAGTGAGATGCTCGACTGGTTCGCTTTCGGTACTCAATTCCATCCAGAATCGTCAGCGGCCAGCGCGCTGGACATCCGCATCTTTGAAGAGTTTATTGAAGCTATCCAGTCGAGAACCGAAGTAGCCCGTGTGGCTGCTTAGTAGGCTGGCCTTCCGAGGCCATCCGAACAGGAATACGCAACAGCGGCTTTCGTATTTCGTGCAGCCAGCGCAGTTGCTGAGGGTGAAGTGAAACTCGGAGCCCAATTGCCGACCCAGACAATTTGGCTCCTCAGACCTATGCTCCATTCCAGGGAAGGGTGACGATTCGCAAGAATCGCCACCCTTTTTCTTTGACTGCGTGTGCTTGTTTGCGGCTATGCCAGCGAGTAGCCTCTTAGCGTATGCTCAACCTTTCAAACCCGTTTGGAGAAATGCACATGAAAAAATGGACCTTCCTGACGATGATCGTCAGTGGCGCTTTCGCCATTACATGGCTGAACTTTCAGCCGCAGATCGCTGCTCTTGAGCCAACCACAACGGTTGATGAAGCGCTTAAGCCCGTGGATGTCAACATGCACGATCTGATGGAGGGCATGTTCCAAGTTCCTTATCGACGCTTGAAGGTCGCGATGGAAAAAGAGCCGGCAGATCCGCCAGCTTGGAAAGCCCTACGTTCCGATGCGCTGATTCTGGCTGAAGGCTCGAACTTGTTAATTGTGCGCAAGCCCGAGACCGACGCGGAAGCATGGGTCAAGTACAGCGTTGACGCGCGCGATGCCGGAGCGGAGATCGTCAAGACAGCCAAGAAACAGGACTTCGCAGCCAGCAAAGCCGCATATGTCAAGATGCTCGATCACTGCAACGCTTGCCACAAGCAATTCGAAAAAGGCAAGCACATCCTGAAACCGTAAGTCATTGGCAATCACCGTAGGACGGCCTTCCCAGGCCGTCCCTTCCCCCACGTTATCCAACAAAACGCGGTTGGCGCCACCAGCAATTCGCCACCACGCCCCACCCTCCAGCCGCAAGGCGCTAGCCGCGGTTTGCGCCATCACAATTCGTCGCGTGAAGAAGATTGGCAGAAAGATAGGGGGCAGAAAAATAAGCAGCCCCTTCGCCTGTCAGCAAAATCTTTCTGCCATTCATTTTTCTGTCAGTCCGATGCGTGTTGCTGTCGCATGAGTACCATCGAAGCATGGCCTACTGCACACGAGAAACCCAGGGCCGATAGGCCCGGTATAACCCTAGCCGGTGCCACCAGGCGCCGATAGGCACCGGTGTCTTGATGCGGTGGCGCAGGCGGCGAGTAGGTTGGTAACCATTGGAAGAGATTTGGATCGAGCCGCAACTGGAGGGCGCTTCGGCTAAGGGGCCCTTCGGTTGCGGCTCGGCGACACAATTTGCATTGGTGAACAACCTACTCGCCGCGCTGGCTGCGCCCATAAGGGACCGGTGCCTGGCGGCACCGGCAGAGGTTATATCGGCCCTACCGGGCCTGTTTAATTGGTTTGCAATAGGAATGCCTTCGGGTCGGCGCTCTTCATTGATTTCGCTGGCGAACAGATTGCATTGAAGCGATGGGCAGCGAACAACTTTTATCGAAGCATGGCCTACTGCACACTAGAAACCCAGGGCCGATAGGCCCGGCATAACCCTAGCCGGTGCCGCCAGGCGCCGCCAGGCACCGGTCTTTGATGCGATGGAGCAGGCGGCGAGTAGGTTGTTAACCAATCGACTAAATTTGGATCGAGCCGCAACTGGAGCGCTTCGGCTAAGGGGCCCTTCGGTTGCGGCTCGGCGACACAATTTGCATTGGTGAACAACCTACTCGCCGCGCTGGCTGCGCCCATAAGGGACCGGTGCCTGGCGGCACCGGCAGAGGTTATGTCGGCCCTACCGGGCCTGGCAAACTGGTTTGCAATAGGAATGCCGTTTGAATAGGAATGCCTTCGGGTCGGCGCTCTTCATTGATTGCGCTGGCGAACAGATTGCATTGAAGCGATGGGCAGCGAATAACTTTTATCGAAGCATGGCCTACTGCACACCAGAAACCCAGGCCGATAGGCCCGGCATAACCCTAGCCGGTGCCGCCAGGCACCGGTCTTTAATGCGGTGGCGCCGGCGGCGAGTAGGTTGGTAACCATTGGAAGAGATTTGGATCGAGCCGCAACTGGAGGGCGCTTCGGCTAAGGGGCCCTTCGGTTGCGGCTCGGCGACACAATTTGCATTGGTGAACAACCTACTCGCCGCGCTGGCTGCGCCCATAAGGGACCGGTGCCTGGCGGCACCGGCAGAGGTTATATCGGCCCTACCGGGCCTGGCAAACTGGCCAAACGAATCCTCAGTACGTGCCGAAGTATTAGTACGTGCCGAAGAAGTCATCCAAGTCATCGGTCGATCGGGATGACCGCTTCGATGCCAGGAGATCATCCAACGGTACGGAGGCATCCGACCCGCTGCTCGCGGCCAAGGAATCGGTCGCCAATTCATCGTCGATCGACCAGGCGGAGCAAGCCGCTAGTTCGTCGGCGAGCATGGCTTCCATCTCGTGCATGATCATCGGTACGGCGATTTCAATCATCTGCTCTTCTGTGAACATTGTCACGACGATTGGAGCAGCGGCTTGCTCGACCGCAGCGGTTGCATCACCCATGCCTTCGCCTTCACCAGCTCCTACAACTGTGTTGAGGTAGTTGATAACCAGCAAGGCATCGATCGACGTTACCTTCTCGTCACCGCTCGGATCGTAGTATGGAGGCGCTACGATACCGGAGGTGGGCAAGTCGGTTGGGCGACCTGTGTTGATGTAGTTGATGATCAACAACGCATCGATCGGCGATACGGTGCCATCGGCGTTGACGTCCAAGTCCAAGACTGGATTCTTCCAAGCACTGCCAACGGTCACTTGTACCGTGGCCACGTTCGACGGGCTGCCCGTATTGTCGGTAACGAAGTATGAGAACGTTACCGAGCCGAAGTAGTTGGGGCTTGGTGAGAATACGATCTTACCGTCAGGCTGCACCACAGCCGTGCCACTGGGGCTTGGCTGTTGGACCAGTTGCACGGTTGAACCTACCAGCGAACCATCCAGGTCGAAGTCGTTGGCTAACACATCGATGGTTACAGCTCGATTGCGAACCGTGTTGGCCACGTCGTTGGATGCGCGGGGCACGTTGTTCACAACCACCGAAACTGTGGCTTCGTTCGAAACGTTACCGGCCAAATCCTTCACGGTATACGCAAAGGTATCGATACCGCGGAATCCAACTCCGGCAGCGTAAGAGACCACGCCCGTGGCGTTGACCACTACGGTACCAAACGCTGGGAGACTGGTGATCACAATCGTACGTGGGTCGACTTGCGAATCGATGTCGTTGTCATTGGCCAAACACATCCAGCAGTTGCGACTGTCCAACCGGCACAGTAAACAAATCGTTTACGGCGATCGGGGCATCGTCGATACCGTTGATGACTACCGATACGGTGGCCTGCGAGCTGAGAGCTCCGGCCAAGTCGCGAATCTGATAGACAAAGCGATCCGTAATGCTCTGGCCTGTGGTTAGCTGTTGTAGAGCAGCCACGCTGCGTGGGTCGTAGCTGATCGAACCATCTTCGTTGATGGTGACCGTAGCGCCTTGTTCGCTCGTCACGGTGCCAGCGATTGCTCGAATCTGATCGGCAGCACCATCGGCGTCCGTGTCGTTGACCAACAAACCTGGAGCTGGCAGGACCAGCAGGCTGTTTTCGTTACCTACCAGGTTGTCTGGGGTAGCCGAAGGGGCATCGTTCACGGCGTTGATGGTAATCGTCAGGGTTTGAGCAGCAGAGCTATTCCGATCGTTCGGGCCGGCTGGACCGCGGTCGCGTGCCACGACCGAGATCAGGGCTACCCCAGCGGCGTTTTGCGATGGAGTAAAGCTCAGTACGCCAGCCGAGGTTATGCTCGGTTGAACTGAGAACAAGGCTGGCCTGTCCACAGTGACGATGAAATCGACAACTTGCGAGCTTTCATCGGTTGCCGTCGCTGGTGTAGCTGCCAAGCCAGCGGCTGGGAAGATACCAGTGGCCCAGCCTTGGCTGAACGGACCGCTATCTTCATTTACGCTAACGATAGGTCCAGCGGTGAAGACTGGCGCATCGTTGGTCGGTGTCAACGTGATACTGAACGTGCTTGCCTGCGAACGATTGACGTTCGGGGCCACGTTTGAGCCACTATCGATTGCCACCACCGTGATGCCCGTGCTGCCAACTGCGTCCTTGGCTGGTTTGAAGCTGAGCGTGCCAGTGGAACTGACCGTCGGCTGGATTTCAAACAGAGCCGGATTGTCAGGTGTAACGATGAAGGTCACAACTTGCGAGGCTTGTTCGTCAACTGACGATGGCGAACCGGCGAGTATGTTGGTTGCCCAGTTGTTAACGGTAACAACCCCCGGTGTCCTCGAGCACCGTTTGATCGGCACCCTTGGTGA
>JAZKJV010009297.1:0-212507 GCA_037367405.1 Ottelia alismoides | reverse complement strand
TAGCCCCTCCAACCAGCTCTTGCTTTCTTAGGCTCTTGTTCAACCTGGAATTCTGATGATGAAGCTGCCAATGAAATTGGCATGGAAAGTGGATTTCACATGGTAATTAGTGAATTTATATTAATGCAATTACAACTTGCATCTGTATTTTTTACTTTTTCTCTTGGAACTAAACATATTATTAAGGAAGAACGCAGCAACATGGAGGTGCAGAAAATAGGGCCACTGGAAGGGAGTTTGCGGTTTTCCATGCAGGATTTTTCGAGAATTACAGGCTGTATTCTCGCAGTCTTTTTGTCCAGGGATTGGAGCTTATGGTTTTTCTTGTTGTGTATCAGATTTTTGTTGAATCCCACGGGAGCAAAGTTGCATATTTGTTTATTATGATTTCTATGTGGCACTGGAATGGGTTGGTTAGGGTTAATGTTACCATTGGCCCAGTGGTAGGGAATGTTTGCTTTGCGAGTGCGGGTGCAGGATGTAACACCCATGCCCTCAAATATAGTGTCACATCTAAAAACTCACGAAGTGTGGGTGATTTATAAGTGGTGGGGAATACTACTTAATAATTGAGCTTAAGCATTTTGGGTGGTTATCAACGGGTCCAATTGGATCCGAAGGTCAGTTTTTCTCGATAATGGACCGATAACCTAAGCCCGAGACGTTAGAAGGATAGGCCTTCACTTTGCAATCATTTGCATAACTCTACATGAAACTTCATGGTGTAACATTTGACCATGTAAAATTTGCATCACGTCTACGAGGAGACGTACTATCATCATGACACCAAAAGCTTCAAGAAGAAGCCTCCTATGGCAAGGGGTGATAGATCATTTGTTCAGTTCGTTCTCGAACCACTTCACAAAATATACAATCAAGTAATTGCAGAGCACAAGAAGAGTGTTGAAGCGACACTTGCTGAACTGGGTGTAACTTTGAGCAATGCTTCATATAGACTGAATGTTCATCCTCTATTGCGATTAGCATGTAGCTCAGTATTTCGAACTGCTATAGGTTTCGTTGATATGCTTGTTGAGCATATTCCTTCTGCTAAAGTTGCAGCTTCCAAAATGGTAGAGCACATATATATATATATATATATATATATATATATATATATATATATATATATAAGAGAGAGAGAGAGAGAGAGAGAGAGAGAGGGCTTATCCAATGCGCACAGGGCTCATTAGCGTTTCAATGAGCACTCATTCTGGGTCATACACGTGTATTAACAATAAGTATATTTCTAATTATAGGCTACGATGTATTTAAAAAAATCCTATATTTCCTATTATACAACGTCATTAAAAATTGGAGATGGTTTTGGAAAGAAACAATTCAAATAAATGATTCCACGCGGATCCAAACGCTATGATAGTAATAAATATTATTCGGTCAAGTAAATGCTTATTGTGAGATCAGTAATATCAAAACAATGATCAGTAATTTACATCCAAATAGTTACATTGTACAGAATTTAGTAATATGTATAAAATGGTCAAGTAAATGTGTGTTGTGAGATCAGTAATGACATAACAAATGGTTAGTATACCATTGTCGATGTAATGTCCATTGCATTAACAAATAGTTACTTTCTTACTTGAGCAATGCCCATGACTTACTGACCATTACTTTGTTATTACTGATCTCATAATAGCTGTTACTTGAGAATCGTACACATTACTGAACATGTGATATAAGACATGGATATATACATTACTGAACACAAACAATAATTTACTTGATAACTGTATATATATTACTTGAGTATCATCTCTAAATTACTGAATTATGTTAAAGTAACAAAACGTATAAAGATTACTGACCATTTGTTATGGTTTTACTGACTTCACAACAAGCACTTACTTTTCCATTGTGTATATATTACTGAAATCTGCACCATATAATAAAATGAATGTATTACTGACCGTTGTTTGGATAATACTGACATCACAACAAGCACTTACTTGTCCATTGTATATATATTACTGAATTCTGCACCATGTAATACAATGAATGTAAATTACTGACCGTTGTTTTGGATATTACTGATCTCGCAACAACCATTTACTTGACTATTATATATATATTACTGACATGAGCATTTGGATCTCGATTTTCAGCAAGAAATAATCAATTCTAATGTTTTCTTTCCAAAATGATCTTCCTATTTTTAGCACACGATATAATTAGAATATTACTTATTGTTAAATCGCTTTGCATATTAATCTCCTTCCAAAAACAACATCCTTCGAAATAGGTAACCACTAAATTGGTAATACACGTGTGTGGCCAAGAAATGGTGCGCACCGAAACGCTAATGAGCCCTGTGCGCATTAGATAAAAATCCTATATATATATATGGGACCTCAAGACTCTATGATTGTTGAGGCTACGAAAGACTGTGATCCTTCTGTTCCTATCATGGTTAATATTACAAAGCTATATCCAAAGTCTGACTGCAGTGTTTTTGATAAATTTGGCCGTGTTATATTGGAACTATTAAGACTGGAGAGACTGTATGTGTACTGTAGAGGTTACTCTCCTGATGACAAAGAAGATATGACTGTTAAAGAAGTGACTGTGTTATGGGGTTATCAAGCTCGATACCGTATTTCTTTTGTAGGCTGGACATCTTAGGATAGATAAATCTCTAGAGAAATACAAGTCATAAATATGGGTTTTGTCCATATAAATGATCATCACAAAAAGAACCTCTCATTGAGTAGGAGTCTTTCAAATATATTGTTGAATAGATCTGAAGTAAATGGATGGGATTTCATGAGGAATATGTATATGGAGTTAGGTGCCGCGAGGGATTGGGCATGCACCCTTGGTATCGCGAGTACAAACTTAGGCACCACGACCTAACAGTTACGTTGGTTGGGGGACATGTTACTTGGCATACAGAAGAGTCACCACGTGGTGTTCAGTCTCACACTAGCGTGCTTTTAGCCCAGTGCTTTGAGAGCGAGCTAAGTAGTTACAGTTGGTAGTCTAGTGTGTCACTTGTTCACTTGGAGTTAACACTCGTGTACCGGCTGGTGTAGGCTAATTGGTTGGTATTCTGAGCAGGAGCACTAAGAGGGGAGTTCTGGGAAATGTGGTTCAAAGAAGTTGGGAATGAAAGAAAGGCCTCATGTGCATAAGGAGTATTGGGATGGTCGTGGTGATTTTGTCTATGGTACAAATGATCTTAGTAACCGGTGCCCTGACTTGTGCTTTATGCCACCGTGTCGTACATATGAATAGTGGACTCGGGCGATACGCGATGATTTTGTGGGTTGGAATGTGATTCAACAATTGAAGCTATAGTTTGATAAGTGAAGCTAAGTAGACGTGTCGGGAATTTAGTTAGGATGCATTGTACTCCATCGCATGCTCACGGAGGAACCCAACCCCAAGGCCTTCTTATTGCCTTAGAGTCTTAGTGTGAGGTCCCACATGGATCAAGATCACAGACTATCCATGAAGCTTGGGTTACTCACATATAATAAAAATGATTATAATTTATTTCTTTGTGATGACGATTTACCCAGTTGTTTCTTTTGCACACTTTTTTAATATCTTACTTGCTGTAATTTTTTATATCATAATGGGCAACTTTTCTTACAACGTACCTTTACATGGATCCACAGGTTCTCAGAAGCAACCGTAGTAATGAGCGGCTTGGAGCTACTTCTTTCTGTATAGCTACACGATCTACTTGTGGTACAATGCTTGTAGCTAGTTTTTTACTTATAGCGTTTATTGTTCTTACTTTACTTCTAGAATTTTGAGATACATGTGATGTACCGTGTATGCATGGACAGCTTTGAATGTATCATATGATATATTTTGTGGACATGGATTGGATTTTAATGTAAATGAATACGGATATAAGTTAATGGAAAGAATTTTTTAATTCCAGTCTCTTTTGTGCTATTTTATCATGCTTACAATTATATTGTGTGTTTTAAATGTGGAATTGTTTGTGGGTGGAATTGGTTTGCTAAGCACCTGCATCTGGAGGATGGTCGTCACCGTTTGGTATCAGAGCAGTGGTACTCTATTCCATTCCACGCATATCATTTCTCATTAGTGTTCGAAATACAGGATTGTGTTGAAAATCTCCTGATCCAACATCAGTCTGAAGGAGAATATCATGATTTATATCTATGTCCTTATGTCTCTCTTAAGTAAAGCAAGTATTAATGTTGTGATTCTTTATGCAGAACCTTGCTGCCTCACGTGGATCCAGATGCAGCGTAGATTGTACAAGTTGTGCAGGACATCCGACAGTGGCAAGAGAATATCGAGCAGCAACTACAGCAGCAGGACGATTCCTCATACCGTCCCTCTCACATTGGGGAGGAGAGCATCTACCTGTCATCTCTATAGAGCCCGAGTAGATGAAGGATGCAGATACTTTACAAAAGCATCAAAGCACCTATGCAGCATATCAGCGGGCTATGGTGCCACAGTTCTTTGGTACCACCACCCCTGTCGATGAGGAATTGTGGATGGCACTAGTGGTAAATGGTTCCAAGGACTATCCATACGCCTAAGGACACTTCGGTATCCTTTGCATAATACTCACTTGTTTGGATACATACAACGGTGGTGGAACGCTACTAGGGAGCGCCTGGTTAAGCCCATCACTTGGGAGGTTTTCCTCGACGAGTTCTAAAAAGAGTAATACCCATGCCATTGGGTAGAGGATCGGAGAAAGGAGTTCAACGAGGTGACCCAAGGATCGATGACAGCCCAGGAATACATAATTCATTACATAGAGTTGTCTAGCCACTCCCCCTGCTACTACAGCTTATCCACATGAGAACTTACAGAAGTTCATCTGTGACAAGATGCCTCCTAAGAAAATTCTGAATGAGGATGCAAATAATAATGATCCCATATGTGACATCTGTTCCTAGTTGATCGCAATCGAGCAATAGAATGAAATATCTAGAGCTCAATAAGTGCAGTTACAAGCATCTAGGAATCAAGAGGAAGATGCAACGGAGGACACATATCTCCCGGAGATTGACGACGACTACAACCGGATGAGATCAGTTCCTCCAAAGGATGTATTCGAGTACAAACCGCATTCCTCAAGATGCTCCTGAAGTTTAGCGAGAACCCAAATGAATAACCATACTCCTTTCTTTGAAGTTTGAGTTTGTCTGTGACAACCTATCTCATCATATGGTTAGTCAAGACTACATTGGGTTGAGGAGTTGCTCCCTTTGCCATAATGGATAGGGGATATCTTGGCTGAAAAATTTAGAGGAAGTGGTCACAACATGGGGTATATTCAAGATTCTATTCTTAAAGAAAATTTACCCATTGAGTAGAATTAATCAAATGAAGATCAAAATCACAAGCTTCACCCAGTTTTCCAGTGAACCATTTCATGAAACTTGGGAGAGGTTCAAGGACTTGATTCAAAAATGCACAGGGTACATCATTAATAAGATGATGCTGATCCAAAGTCTTGTCAATTGTATGAACCTAAGATGCAAAGGTCGGTGAGTGCTTCCTGTGGAGGAAGCTATATGGGTCGATACGAGGACACCGTCTGGTAGGTGTTCGAGAAGTTAGCCGACACAAGCCGTGCTCAGACAACGAGCTGGGCAGACTTGTCCAACTCCCTTGCACTCTTATCAAAAGAACAAAGACTATAACAATCTGTCTACCGACCAATACCTTGACATGGGGATAATATAAGAGAAACTCACATGGTAGAGCATATCAACAAAAAGATGGACGAGCTCCCACAACTCACTGACCTGGAGAACCTGTCAAACCTGCCCCAAGCAGATGAAGAAAATAACTAAAAGGGTATCTAAAATACATATACCTATCTTGACCACATCCCCTACCCATGTACATCATATTCACTACATCCTAGGGCAATGGATAGGGCAACATAGCAACTGGGGTGGGGATCAATTCTTCACCCATCAGAACGAAGAATCCTCTACATAGCCACTTTACGAGGAGACTTCGCAAGTCGTGGAGATAAACATAGTCTGGTATAATCTCGATCCCATCAGCTGATAGGACCCTAATACTACTCCGAACCATCATCCACCGCAGTCTCATCCCAGCTTCCCAACATCCACAGCGACAGCAGCAACGTCCACACAGCCAGGGTCATGAAGGTCCACCTTAGCCACACTATCAACGCTAGAGCCAGCAAGGCTAATAACGTCCCACTCAAAATACCAACAGCCTCATGCCAGACAAGGGCCAGGGGTCTTCATGTTCAACCTCTGTTAAGCTTCAAAGAAATCTTGACAAATTACATGGTACAAGAGTTGACGTCAATCGACTCTCAAGATGGAGAGATGAATTTACAGTACACTATACCACGAGTAGAACATGTATCTGCACAAAAAGAAGTAGCTCCAAGCTGCTCATTGTTGTGGTTGCTTCTGAGAACCTGCAGATCCACGTAAAGTCACACTATGAGAAAAGTTACCCAGTACGATATAAAAAATTACAACAAGGTACTAAAGAAGTGTGCAAAACAACAACAATTGGGTAAAACGTCTCACAAAGAAATAAATTATAATCATTTTCATTAGATATGAGTAACCCAGCTTCATGGATAGTCTGTGATCTTTGTTCGTGTGGGACTTCACATTATTACTCTAAGGCAATAAGAATGCCTTAGGGTTGGGGTGCCTCCGTAGGCATGCCGTGGAGTACAATGTATCCTAACTAAGTTCGCAACACATCCACTTAGCTTCATTTTCAAAATGTAGATTCGATTCCAGAAACAAATTCTAACCCATGAAATCATCATGAACCGCGCAAGTTCACCACCCACATGTATGAATTAATGGTGGTGTAGGGCACGAGTCAGAGCACCGGTTATTAAGATCATTTGCATCATAGTCGAAAATCACCATGATCATCCCAATCCTCCTTGTGCATAAGATGCCTTTCTTTTATTCCCAACTTCAATTTAACCACATTTCCCAAAACTCCCCTCTTAGTGCTCTCACTCAGAATACCAACCAATGTGACCTACACCGGCCGATACGCGAGTGTTAACTCTAAACGAACAAGCAAAATTCTAGACTACCAATCATAAATGCTTGTCTTGCCCTCGAAGCACTGAGCTAAAAGCACACAAGTGCTGAGGCTGAACATTGCATGCTGACTTCTCGGTGTGCCAACATGTCCACCACCAACGTAATTGTTGGGTTCATGGTGTCTAAGTTTCTACTCGGGACACCAAGGGTACATGCCCAATACCTCGTGGCACCTAACGTCATCTACCCATTCCTCATGCAATCTCATCCATCTATTCAGATCTTATCCGGCAATATATTTGAAAGACTCCTACTCCATGAAGGGTTCTTTTGTGTGATGATCATTTATACGGACAAACCCGTACTTTACAATCTCGAATAGGATAGTTGAAATATGAAAAATCACCATGTAAAAGAAGGATATTTACGACTTGCATTTCTAAACCTTTATCTATCCCAAGATGTCCAACTTACAAAAGGAATACAGTGTCGAGCTTGATAAACCTGAAATTTAGGCACTTCGTTAGCAATCGTGTCTTCTTTGTCATCGTGAGTGTAACCTTCTCCTAGTACGCGTACAATCTATCCGGTCTTAAACAGCCACATGCATCAAACACATTGTAATCAGCTTTTGGATAAAGCTTTGTTATATTAACCATGACGAGAACATAAGGATCACAATCTTCCATAGCCTCAACAATCATAGAGTCTTGAGGTCCCATATAATGTGTGATGAATCTCCATTTCATCACCTTTATTCTTTCATTTTGGCCTTAAAACCCTAGTTGAATGGATGTATATATCATTAATTTATTAAAATAAACATTCATTAGTATGTACCAAATACTGTATAAAATAGTGTATGTTTATAGTATTCATTGTCAAAATAAAAGAATAAAGGAAAGAAAAGAAAAGAGCAAAGTGCCAAGAACGCTGAAGAGACCCTAGCCCGTGAGACTCAGTCATCGCGATGATTTAGTCGACAAGGAATAAAGTAGGGGGAGATAGAGCAACTAATTGTACATAAAATACAGAACAGACCACTCTACAAAATAGGTCAATACTTTATGGCACCTATTTATTCTTTATTATTTACACCTTAAATAAAGAAACTTGTACATGAAACTGTATATAATAATGCATAGAAAATACAAAATTGAGTTTATACAAAAATAATACACCGTGTACAAAATATATTCTAAATAAATCATAAAACTCAAACTTCGCAGACCCATATCTCTCGAATAAAAACTCAAAATATATCATAATCACCTTTAATTTATATAACTTTTAATAAGCTATTTAATGAAGGTGGTTTCATATTTTTTGGAGTCAATGTATGAAAGTTAGGTTTTGGACCCCTATTGTGTAATATACCTAATTAAAATAATCATTTTATTTATTCTCTAGTATTTTTATAATTTTATAATTTTATAATTTTTTAAACATTATTTATAATATATGTATATATTAAAATTAAAATTAAATACAAATAAAACATTAAAATAAAATACTTATATAAAATATATAGGTAAAATGCATGTACTTATACCTATAGACATCAAACTCCTATTTAATTAAGCGTATATATTACTTCAGAAAAATATCATAAAAATATATTTATATGTATAAAAATAAGTTATACATATAAAAAATAAGAAAATAAAATGACAATATCTAAAATACAAAATAAAAATAAAATAGCTAAAACATAGGTAAATATACATACATATATATACCCTAAAAAGTAACTTGTAAATAAACAACTCTAAAAATAAATAAAAACACACATAAAATACTGCAGAAAATTAGACACATTTTTTATTGCGTAACCTAAAAATAATAAAATCAATTAATATTTATTATTTTATTTTCTAATGCATTTTTGCCTTGGAATTTCCTGGTTGGTCCATGTGGACCAACCGGGCGCCTTCAAATGTTGACCTCGGTCAACTATACCTCATCTCTTCTAACGCCTATCAGAAGTCATGTGGGCCGCTGATGAATCCACGATTCATCATCTTAATATCTTAATCTTAGCAAAATCCATGAGTAAATTCCAAATAAATGTCCATAAAATCCATAAATTAACAAAATGACTCTTGTAAATAAAATACACTAATTATTGTATATTGGATTGTATAAAATAAATTAACACTAAAAAGCCGCAAAAATAAAGGAGCTTTATACTTGTAAATAACCCAAAACTTCATATATTTTTAATAATTTCATTTCAACTCTTTTTGGCTAATTCTTTCTCTAACTTGTTATAATAATGTATATAAAATACAAAAATACAAAACAAATTTTATCTCAAATAAATGCTCCTAGATCCCAAAGAGAAAAAGCTGTAAAGTCCAACTTCCAAGCTAAATTCCCGCTCCGTATGAACTCCAAATTCACCAAACTCACTTTTAAAGTTCAAGTTAGAAAATTATCTATCCAACGGAAGTGATTTCATTAAAATCGGAGCTCAATTTGCAAAAGTTGGGTTTTGGGACCTAGATGTACATTGTATACCATGTATATATTCATTCTTTCTTTAATTTTTATTTATCTTTCTTAATTACTAAAAATACAAAAAAAATCATACTTGTGTTGTATTTTAATTGTAGTATTTTATTGTATTTTTCCGTTGTAAATATCTCTTATAAAAAAGACAAAAAAAATTACATATTAGAAAAGTAAAAAATGTGTACATGGTGTTTCGTATTCACTTGTAAATTCACCATTATTTTTTCCTTCTTTATTTTGTTGTAATTAAAGTAGCCTACTTTATTTCATTTTATTTATTTAATTATTATACATTCTCTACAATAACCACCATTCAACTCTCTTCCACCACCAACTTCCCATTCAACTCCACCATTTCTTAAACCTCCCATTCAACCTCCATTAATAATCCAACTTCCCATTCAACTCCACCCACATAATAACTTCTCATTTCATCATCTATATATACATTCCATCCTCCTCAATTCGCCCTTGATCCATCTTTATGTGAGGAGAGCCCAGTTCCCTGAGTTGAATCGGTGACAGCGACGCAACCGCGGTCGAGCGACGACGGCCCTCTCTCCGGTGTGATCCGTTGGTTTTTTGGCCAACATCGCAGCCGCAACCGCGCGCTGCTCGAGCTCATCGCACGCCGGCGATTTGAGCGAAGACCGTGCTTACGAGAGCACTTCATAGGCGCCCGCGTTTATCGTAGGTAATTTTATCATTTGGTATTTTTGCAATTTTTATTTTAGCATACCACATATCACCATCATCATCACCATTTTTTTCCCCATCTATCTAGTTCATTATCACCGCCAATTCATCTTTTTTTTATCATGTTCCCTGTTTAAAGAAATTAAAAAAATTAAAAAAAGTTTTTTTTGAAAAAAAGAAAAAACCTTTATTACAGCAGTTAAAAAAATCAAAAAAAAATAAAAAAAATAAAAAACGGAGGGAAGCAGCACCACCGCGCCTCCCTCCCCTCCACAACGCCGACAGCCTCCCGCGGCTCCGCTCGCCGCCGCGGCCTCGCGGCGTCGGCCGTGACCTCCGCCTTTACGCGCGGACCCAAACCGCCACCGCCTTCAGCCTCTCTCGTCGCGCGGAGCCCAACGGCGTCGGCGCTTCTCCACGGAGGAGCTTCCTCCAGCGGCCCCCTCGTCGCCGACTACGTCCTCGCCGCCCGCCACCGCCTTTAGCCTCTCTCACCGCCGCCAGAGCGCCGGCCGCTCCTCCGCCACGGCCGCGCGTGGGCGGCGGCCGCCCGTCCAAGTGTTGGGTTCACCTCCCAACCCATCCAACGAGGAGAAGGTCATTTAATTATTATTTTTATTGTAAAATTGCACCTTTTATTTCTTAAGTTTTTGTAATTACGGATAGGTCCCTGTATATAAATGCTTGTTTATTTCAGCTTTTGTATTTGCACAAACACCCCTGTGTTCTCTTGTTAATTTGGGCATCAATCTTGCATCGTTTTACTCAATAAAAAATGGTATTGTGACGAGCAACAAATTCTCTACATTGTGGGTATTTATTTTATTTTTGTGGTCTTTTGATAATTAATTAAAAATGTTCAACTGAAATATTACATAGTTTACCCATCTGTGCCATTAAATTAATATCTCACACACGGGTGCTCCAAAAATCACAAAAAATATATGTGATGCTTTGATGAGTGCTTAACATACTGTCCAAATTTCATCCAAAACGGAGTTGTTTTGTGCCTTAAATAAATTATTGAGTGATTTTCGTATTTGATTTTTAATTTAATAAATCACATGTATTCTTTTTGCGAAATTCAAATCTCCTGGATTGTACATGAAAATATCCCTTTTGAGATAATTTGATCTCTGGCTAATTTTATAATGTGGATTTATTAGAAATTATTTACTTGTTGTCACTCTGATTTCACTAAAAAAATTCATAAAAAAATCATAATTTGTCAGAAAATTCTAAAAAAAATTACTGTAGCTTCCTTGCATCATGTTTTTATTCCAATAATTTTTTCATAATTTTTGCTTGCTGTTTGTGTGATAAATTGTGAAAAAACTCGTAAAAGTGTGCATTTTTATTTATTGCATATTAACCCCTAAATTCCAAAAAAATATATTTTGTTTTCATCTCTGGATTAGAACTCTAAGAAAAATATAATTTGGCTAAATTGGACTAATTTGACATTAAAATTAATTTGGCCTTGTTGTGTGTTTTCTTAGTGTTGTAATTCACTTGCATTTGCATTCTTTTTGCATAAAAAAAATCTAAAAAAGCCGCATTGGGAAATCTAAAATCTTTATTTTAGAATTAACCCAAGTTGTTCCCTTTGCCTTCCCTGAGGTTCGACCCCGGACTTGCCCGGATATAAATTAAGCCGAGACACTCTTCACGGAGATCTTCTCTCGGTTCTGACCGAATCGCTAAGTACACGTGCTACAACGTGACCAGATTAATTATCGTATTCAGCGACTCGTCAGCCGCCCCTTCGCCATTTTCTCCACGCCTCCACCTTCACTCATTACCCTCAAGACCAACACCTTCATGTAGCCCCTTCGTCCCTCACCTTTGCCCATCACCGAATCTTCACCAACCCTCGCTCGATCCCACGTCATCGCTCCTCGAAAACTCCTCAAAACCTGCCTATAAATATATCCCCTTCACCCCCTTTTGACTTTTGATCCATCTTCTTTGAGATTTATCCCTTCACCTCACCCCTATGAGCTTCTCCATGGTGACAACAAGGTAGAGCTCGTGATTTGCAGTGAGGAGAGCAACCAGAGGAGGAGAATCCACCCCACCGCTAGAGCGTCGTCGACTAGTTCTGCTCCTGGCTTCTCAGATTGGTTGAGCCCACTTTTCCTTCATTACTAGGTAATTCTGTAGTTTAATTTTCATTTCGCATATTTAATTCATAGTTAAATCAATCAAATCGCACTCAAAATCGAAAAGCCCTAAATTCCTGGAGCTCGGGATCCAGGGTCAAATCGCCGCGATCCGACTTTGATCTGCCCTGACTCCCATTCCTCCTCGCTCCCCTTCACGTTCTCCACCGATTACCCTTAGAACCCCCTTGAAAAAAGCTCTGATTCAAGGAATTGGAGCTTCTTCCGCCGCCCTCATCGAAGCTCCCCCCTCTATTCCATGTCCCTTGTTATTTCGCATAAACCTTGGGTCGAGGAGATAGCCTCGCACCAGGAGTATTTTGGTTGCGACTTGCAGGTCTGTCGAAGCCCCTGAGACCTCAACGATCGCTTGGAGATGCTCTAGGAGTCTCAACCTCGCTGGAGCATCTAGCTCCTTCTCTCCTCGCTTGGACCCTACAATCGTATGCGGAGGAAGCCCAGCTACCTGCTGGGCTTGTCGAAGGAGAGAAAGACCGCCAGAGCACAGAGAAACGAGAGATCAAAGCTCGATGGCGAACTATTCTTGCATGCTCTTGCAGCACCCCTCATTGTCGTTCGATCAAGAACAACTGTCCAGATCTAATCTGGATCGTTGATTTCCTGCGAAAGGGTACGTGAAGGGAGTCGTACGATCAGCTACGTGGCGACTCCTGAACGGTTGGACCTCGGACGTATAAGTGGGTAAATTGCATAGCCTCCCTCTACATTTTTGTAATTAGTAAATGATCCTTTAAATATTTTAAGTAGTTTAAACAACTTTTGGACAAATTGCATGTATCCCCTTGAACTTTCTTTATATTGCAATTTAGTCCCTGCTAGAGTCATGTGTAGGCACACGTTTTATCTTGTAAAAATTGCATGGCAGCCCTCGCAGGTTTATGTAATTATCTTTTAATATATAAAATTTGAATATTAGTGTTAACGTTTGGGTGAAATTGCACTTTGCCCCTTTCCCTTTATTTGTATTTGCATTTATACCCCTACTAGGCCAACTATTTTTTGTGCTTTGTTTTCTATTTATTAAAAATAGTTGTACTACTCCAAAGCTACCAAAAAATATGTGTAGGAACCTGGATGCATGCTTGATCATCGCTAAAATTTTACATTTGCATTTTATGACCCTTTCCTATTTTCTAAAATCAAATAGTGCACGACCAGTCCCTATTTGTCTAAAAAAGCTAAAAAAATTATAAAATTAATTTGAAAAATTCCAAAAAATATATTATGCTTGTTTATGTATTACAAACCTTCAAACCAAAAATCACTAAAAATAGAAAAATAAAATACTTAAAAATTGCAAACCCCCAAAACCTTTATTAAAATTTGTAAATCTCCGAAAATTCTAAAAATAGTGATTTCTATTGTATAATTTTCTTTATATTATTATATTTATATTAAAATTAATTTGGACAAATTTTGATAATGTTTGATATTTTTCATCTCCATTTTGATTTCAACCTATTATTTTATCCCTGTTTTAGGTTATTTCAACTTTAAAAATATATAAAATTTAGCAAAATTAACTAAAAATAGAAAAATTAGCAAACAAAATGTTTAAAACCAAAAAATATTTAATTCTGTAATTTTTTATTATTTTTAGTACTATTTGTATCTTTATTATCTATTATTATATATATACTATATACATTTAAATGAAAAGAAACTAAAAATATTAAAATATAAAAAGAAAAATAAAAAATATATAAACATATACACATATATAATTAGAAACAAAATAATAATAATCAATTAATTAAAGAAAAATAAAAACGCACATTATTTTGATTAATTTTGTGTGCACAGCTATATATCCATATATACTTATAAATAATATAAAAGTACTACATCCTGTGTTCCTTATGTTCGACACCCTACTCTGCTTATCACTATACATATCTTCTTGTAGGGTTTAAAATAAATTTTGATCCACATCGTATTTTCATTGCTTGATATTTAATTGTGGGTTGATTGTTGAATTTGGTGGTTTTCTTGAGCAGTCAACACATCGACTGAAGTTTCACCTTGTGAAACCGTACGACCCTCTCGCAAAATCGTTGTTTCAAATCACGTTGCTTCCAGGGAGCAATGGATTTTAGCACATTTCTTTGAATATATAGCTGTCCATTATTTATTTACATCTTTCTTGTTATTTATTCATTGATAATTATTTGACTCTTCTAATCAAATTTTCTTGTTAATCTTTCTTGCGAGGGACCGCTTGACGAGGGCTATATCTTAGTAGGTGGGCACACTCGAGTAGAGCAGAGGTCAGCTTTCTCCCGTTGAGCTGACTAGGAGAGAGCATGAGAGAAGAGCAGGGGAGGAGGAGAAGAGCAACCCTTAGCATAGCATTTTCCATTTTTTAGTGAGAGAGAGATTTAATTTTTTACAAAATAATTTGTAATTAATTTGGACACTACTCTCTCCACCACACGAGGTCCAGTGGTCGGGTGTCTATTCACCCGGGGGCCTCGCATCAGATTTTTCATGTTTTATCGCTTTTGTTTTATTTGTTTCATGTGATTTGAACTTTCCGCCATTGTTTTTATTTGTGTTCTGTGAGTGAACCCTTAGAGAATAGGTTTCTTGACTCGATAGCTAGGTCCAAAGTCCTAATAACATTACATGCACCTATAGTGATACGCGTTTGTACTTAGTCAAAATTAATTATCGATTATCTAGACTTGAGATCGAGCGCTGAGAGAAGTTCTATACAACCCTTTCAGGATTCATTGTGGTGGACACCGATGCACTTTAGAGATCGAACTTTTGGATCTCATTTCTGAGTGATTGGCATTTGGTTTGTCCCGATAATAGCAATTATTATTTAGGACGCTTTCTCGCTTAAAAAATCGCCATATAGTGTAATTATTTCAATTCTGCCTTGCATCCCGCATGGAGAGAGATGGGAAGCACTGCAAGTAATTCTATCTTTGCATGCATCATTAGTCACTAAGGCCAGATTTCCATCTTAGTGATGACTTGAACAACTTTTCTATCCTCTCTCCTTTGTGTTTATATCATATAGGACATAAAGGAAAATACAAAAAAATTGTTAGGTGGCTTGCTATAAAAATACTCAAAAAATTGAAAATCCAAAAATTAAAAAAGGGGCTACTAAATAAATTTGACCTTAATTAAAATTCTTAACGGACCATTCCTTGTTTGGGGTTCATAAAGCCCACATTGTTTCAGGTACACTCCAGACTGAGTGAGGCACGACCCGCTAAGGATAAGAGCCCAAATTCCGATCTGTGGTGCCTTGATTATCACCTGGGTTGGCGAAGTATTAGCACTTCTATCGTACGTGATCGAGTAGGGCCTTGTCGAGCACGATGTTCCCTCCTTGTATGGAGCATCCGACTAGGTATGAAGTACCGAGCTTAGGTCATGCCCTCACAGGTGTGCCTGTCTCATCGGTTTGCATCCGAGTAGGTTGATGTTACGCAGGCAATTCGGGTTAAGTAATACCAAAGGTTGTTGCGACCCGAATCACAAAGCGTTATCAACAAGAAAATCAAGACCACACAAATCAATCAATCAAAGCACACAATATAATGTCAGTGGTCTCCGTTATTTATTTAACCTGGTATAGACGAGCAGGGTTGAACACAAGGAGCACAGAAATGTACGAAGTAGTCAGTAATCAGAGAAACAAAAGCATATTTTTATCAATTTTAATTTTGCAAATTTTTATATTTTTAAAATAAGAAACAAGATAAAGCAATAAAAGGCTAACAAGCTTCAACAATTTTTATTAAGACTATAAATGCTCAAAAACAGGGAACAAAAATATATTTATATTTTTCAAATATTCAGATGCTTTTGGTGATTTTATGGTATTTTTTCCAATTTTTATATGATTTTATAAAAATCAAAGAAAGATAAACAGGGAAAACAATGTACAGCCTGAACTAAAAGGCAAACTTAAAATATTAAAAATGTCCCAAATGTCCTGGTTGTGATTTTTGTGAGAGAGCAAATTAAAAAGAGCTACAAGGAGGAACTGAAATCCTATTTTTTTATTTTTTTTAGAATTTTTTATGATTTTTACAAGTTTTTTGAGAGTTTTTAGATTTTTAGGGCTTTTATGAGGAATTTTTAAATAAAAATACTACTGAATACAATGCATATAAACACACACACATTTTATAGAATTTTTCAGACAATTTTTTGAATTTTTATGTGTTTTATAAAATAGGCAAAACTGTTTTTAGGTGTTTTATTTTTAGAAAATATCAAATAAAACTAAATTAATTCATAAAAATTACCAAAAATATTACGTGTAATTTTTATGGATGTTTGGAGTTGATTTAGTAATTATTTGATTAGAAACAAAGCACACATCACACAAGGACCTATTTTGCAATAATCAGAAAGTTTGCAGACCAATTAATAACATACGAAGAAAGCTCGAGGTCAGTTTTGCCAATTTTCCAATATATTCACGCTGATGCTCATTCAACCACGCACAAGGGCATAAATGTAAATATCAAAATGCTTCCATTCAACGCATAACATCCATAAAGTCTAGGGTAGATACTGCAAAAACACCACAACACCACGTGGGATGGCGCGTGAGTTCAACTCAACTGGACTGAAATGCAAATACTAAAAGTTTGAGGTCCAAACTATAAAATAATTAAACTACAACTTTATTTAATGGACTAAATGGCTACACATAAAAGTGTGAGGGTGAAGCGAAATATACCCCTACTAGGGCACGTGGTGCACATGGAAGATGTAGTTGTCGTACGACTCTGATCGTTGCCACCTACTGATATGACGATGCAGAAGCTGTCGCGGACCTGTGACTAGATCTGGCGCTGCTGCTCTGATCTAACGGTCGCAGCAGCTTTCTGTCGGGAGACTGTGGTGCAATCTGGTAGGAGGAGGAGGGATCTAACGGCAGACGAGGATGCAGGAAGAACAACCTCCAGGTGAACTTCGATCGGTGACTGAAGGAGATCCACCGGGCTGATGAGCTCACCAAAGAGGTCTGGAGCATTGTGGAGGTACTCCGCGTCTGATGGCGAGCTCCGATGTGAAGGAGAAACGACCGGATGGCCGTCGCGGTGGAGGTGTGTTTGGAGTTTGCTCCGCCTAAGCAGTCGAGGGCCAAATGGGAGTCTATCGTGCGATCCAGGACCTACAATGGGAACGCCGCTTGGAGGCGTAGCTCCAGCGAGGATTTATTGCTTGGAAAAACACAGAGAAGCGAGGGTGCATGGAGTTTGATTCCCAGCAAAGGTGAAGGGAGGGAGTCACGACCCTAATCCCGACCAGAAGATCAAGCCTAAGGATGACCAGGCTGCAGTGCAAAGGTGAGCATTCGTAGGGGATTCAATCGATAAGGATGTGAGGGTGAGATGAGGCTCCGACGATCGGGGTGGAGTAGATGAACGGCGGTGGATGTGAAAGGGTTAAATCGACAAAATCAGACGAAATGGGGGAGGGGGTAAGATGGATACCTGAGGTTGCTACCAAAGTCAGCTGAGTCAAGCAGTGCTGGAAGGTTAGGTTGTGACCTTAACCACGTTGCGACGGGAGGGAAGGCTACACGCGGCGGCGTTCGCCAGCCACGTAGCTGAGCTACGTCATCACTGCACCAAAACGAGCTCCAAGGGTATCTCTAAGCAGTTGTCACTCAGCTGGAGGTGGCTAGGGGTCGAAGTGGGAGCGAGGAACAAGATGTGGTGCGGGGTAGACGTAGGAGACAATTTATAGGCTTCCCAGGAGGGTGAGAAGATCGGGCGAGAGCACACAAACCTAAGAAGATCCACACCTTCTTAGGGATCTGTGAAGGTGATGGATCCTAGGGGAAGGCTCGGGCGAAGAATCAGGTCGAGAAGAGGCGAGACCCGATCAGGAAAAATGGGAGAAAATACTCCGGCAAGAGAAGTTGGGTCGGGTCTGCCCTGGAAGAGGGCGTTGACCGGAGGTCAACACCCGGTCCTGACCAATCAGAAAAAAGAGATTTACAAAATATTTACAAAATCACTAAAAATAATAAATGATTTCAAAGTAAAACATGTATAAAATAAAAAATGTTTATTAATTTTCAAACTATTTTTATGTGATTTTTTATTATTTTTATGAAAAATGAATTTTGTATATACTATAAACAATGATAATTACATGTATAATATACCTATGTATTTTGCATAATTATTTTTTTTGTTATTTTTAAACAAATACCCCAATTTTGTATTTTATTTTTTTTCAACATGTTTTTAGGGGTACAAAAATAATTTTTATTTTATTTCTATGATCTATTTACTTGTATAGAATAAATAGGGAATGAGACATATATACATGTATTTTGTACAAGTGAGAAAGGATTATATTTTTATTTTTATTTTATTTTTCTGATTTTATTTTATTTTGTTTTAGTTTTAGAAATATATATAAGGATGTAATAATAATGTTTTAATTTTATTTTATCAAAATAATAATTATTCAATATATAGGTAATATAAACAACATAGAGTAGGCCCTATCTCTCTCTACTTATTTTCTTTGGCGATCAGGTCAAGGCTTGACCTTCTCTTGGGTTTCGGGTCACTCTGCATTTATTCTAAATACCTCCTTCCTTTTTCTTTCCCTTTATTCTTTTATTTTTGCATAAATACATGCTAATTATACAATGTTAACATATGCATGATGAATGCTAACTTATTGTATTTACACCTATTACATGATGCTTTGTCAAGATAAATAGCTAAAATAAAAAAATAAAGAGTGAGAATCAAGGATTCATCACCACATATACTTAGCTTTGCTAGTCCCTTAGCAAACACTTATTTGAAAAAGAATTGAAAAAGAAAAGAACAGAAAAAGAAGGAGAATCAAGGTTGATTATTAAACTTGTTTCCATTAAATTACAGTATGGAGCTCTCAGACCTTTGGATTGTTAGTTTGTCGGAACCTTATTTGGACTTAGGTTTAAGACTTAACAGCCTCTAAGTTCCACCAATCTATGGTCAAGACTCCTCAATAATCTAGATCAGCACAAGTCTACATACACAAACTCTAATGACCATGAATCTTTCCTTGTACGGTGTAAGTGATATGTAGCTCACCATCTCAGAAATGGCAAGGCAACAACCTCCCTCAGCAAGGTAACTCTAATGCCCTAGTCAAGCAGTTCTTTCCTCGAGGAGCGGGGTATTCCCTTTTAAGTTCAAGTTTAACTGGCTCAAGAAGAGGGGGAAAGAAGAGGATGGACCATGGCCAGTGTAGGCATGTATCCCTGGGAGCCCAACCAGTGTAGCTAAGTCTCCCACTTCAAGCTTCAAGAGATGAGAAGGTGTAACATAAGCTTTGCTTTATTTGGATATATACACTCCGACATGCATTTCATTTTCTATCATGCCCGCCACTTTTTTGGAGTTTTTCTTTCTTTTGCACATTTTTTTGATGTGCATATGTACACCATATCTACATGGTGCAACATATATACATGAGGACTTTTTCTTTCTAAACCAGTAGACTATCCCTCTTTTGAAGCATTATTGCAACCCACAACTCCTGTCTTTAGACCTCAACAATGCTAGACCAAGTTGAGGCGCACTTCCCTCCCTAAAGGAAGACGAGAGGTTCTGCTTAAAAGTACTACCCTCGTATGCACCCCAAGCCAAGGAAAACTGCCTCCACACCACCTCATCTGTGTGGAGCTGAGTGTAAAGTGCTGGTCCAAGTAAAGATATTGTCTGTGAGAATCATGCGTGTGTTGTTAAATGTTCTACTTAGGCTCATCAAGATGACATGTGAACCTAGCCTAGTGGACTCAAAGAATTAAGTCACTAATGGACATGAAAAGTCTTAACCCCGAATCCTATAAGGTTCCTCTAAGAATTAGGTGGATTAAGGTCTTAACCAAGCTCCATTTTCAATTTAATTCCAGACTAGTTTACCTGTCAATTATGATTCAAAAGAATATACAAATATATACAAAAATCTTTTTATGCCATGTTTTTGAAATTGTGCAAACTTTTTGAAAATATTTGAATGCATGTATGAATGCAAAAGTTTTGCAAACTATTTACAAACATTTACATATGATTTTTTGCAAACTTTTATTTTCAAACATTTTACAAAAATTTTGTACTATATACATAGTTTTGATACAAAAGTATTTACAAACTTTTTACAAGCAAAACATTTTTTCAAACATTTGTACAAAAATAGTTTTTATAAATAGCTATGTATGTGCAAGAAAGAAGTTTATGTACAAGAAATTTTTTGTGATTTTTAGCCATTTTATTTATTAACACACTTACTCAGAGTTCGAGTTATGGCTAAAGTATATATGTAATATATACGACACCCCCCATACTTAGCTCGAACGATGTCCTCAGAGTGATCAGAGAGCGACAAAGAAGACATAACTCGTGCTTAGTATCGGAAAGTGAAAAGAAGGGCTATATTAAAATTATGAATAAAAGAATAGAATGAAGAGAGCTCGGTGATTCCCCCTATACTTAGGATCAAGTAATCATAAGTATAGGAGACTGTACTCAAAAGGGAAACCCGAGTGAAACAATGTATAGGGTCTACCTCATCTATACTTAGGGTAAAATATCCCTAAGTATAGGTAGTAAAACAGAGGTAAAAAGAATCAAAAGAATAATAAAAAAACTGACACCCCCTATACTTAGGGTAAAGTACACCCTAAGTATAACATAATCACCAGATGCGAATGGGGTGTTAGAATAAAGAATGAGATGATATGGACATCTGGATCTATACAAGGTGGAAGACGGTGATAATCATACACGAGATGCAACTGATGTACCTCAAAGACCACATCTCATGCAAAATGAATCGAGGCAATGTCAACAATCAGCGGGTCATGATCTAAATATGGCTTGAGGCGCTGATCATTGTCGCAAAAGGTGGACTCAGATGACATCTCAGATATGTCGATACTACCATTGTCATGCACCTTTCGGACCAGGTATGGTGCCTTCCACTTAGTCTGCAACTTCCCTGGAAATTATCTAAGTCTGGCATCAAACAACCATACTCTCTGATCTGGCTCAAACTGCTTATGGTTGATATGAGATTCATGCGATATCTTTACTCGCTCCTTGTACTGTAGGGTGTTTGTAAAGGTTGTAGCTCTAAGCTCCTCCAGGGTTGCCAATTCTGCCGTCATTTGATCACCTATACTCTCTGGATCCAATAATATATCATTGACAACCCATAGTGACTTATGCTTAATCTCAACAGGTAAATGGCATGGCTTGCCATAAATGAGATGAAAGGGAGATGTACCCAGAGGAGTCTTGAAGGAAGTCTGATATGCCCACAAGACCGAGTCTAAAAGCTGTGACCAATCCTTTCAGTCTGGACGAACTACCTTCTGCAGTATCGTCTCTATCTCCCTGTTCGATACTTCAGCAAGGCCATTGGTATCAGGATGATATGGAGTGGCAACTCGATGGTCTATGCTGAACTCGTTAGCAAGGGCCTTTACCTTGTCATTGATAAAGTGAGACCCCCCATCATATATCAATTCCCTAGGCACCCCGAACCGTGAAATGATATTCTTCCTCAAAAATTTGCAATCAGTTTTAGCATCTGCGGTTCGGGCGGTAATGGCCTCAACCCAACGACTGACATAATCGACAACCAATATAATGTACTCAAATCCCTGACTCTTAGGGAATGGACCTTTGAAATCGATGCCCCATGCGTCAGAAACCTCACAGAAGTGAATGGGCTGCATCGGCATCATATCATGCTGTCCACAAGTGCCCATCCTCTGACAGTCAGTACACCTCTTCATGAATTCATCAGAATCCTTGAAGAGGGCAGGCCACTATAGGCCGGATGGGAGCACTTTCTGTGCTGTTCTCCTCCCAGAATGATGTCCTCCTGCCTCAAGCTTGTGGCATTATGTGAGGACGCTGTGGTGCTCCTCCTGAGGAATGCACCAACGTCAGACGCTATCCCCTCCTTCATGATAAAGGATGGGATCCTCCCAATGGTAACACCTGGCTTTTGCAAGGAAGGTCTCAAGTCGCTGTCTGGGTCAACCTTGTGGGACTTCTTGACGACAAGATAGTTCTCAATGTCAACGTACCATGGGAGAGAGGCGATAGCAAGGATCACCTCATCTGGAAAGGTCTCTGTAATAGGATCAGTTTGCTCAGATTCCTTAAGATTTTCCAAACGGGTGAGATGATCCGCCACCACATTCTTGACTCCAGGTTTATCCTTAATCTCAATATCAAATTCCTAGAGTAGAAGGATCCATCTAGTCACTCTCGCTATGGCATCCTTATTTTCCATGAGGTACCTGATGGTGGTGAAATCTGTAGAGATAGTCACTTTGGATCCAAGAATATATGATCGGAATTTGTCCAAGGCAAAAACTACGGCTAGCATATCTTTCTCCGTAACAGTAGAGTTCCGCTGAGCGACATCTAATGTACGGCTAGCGTAGTGAATGGCAAATGGTACTCCATCCCTCCTCTGTCCTAACACAGCCCCTATGGCAAAATCGGAGGCATCCGTCATGATCTCGAATGGGAGAGACCAATCAGGCGGCTGAAGGACATGAGCCTCAACAACTAGGTTCTTGAGAGTCTAGAATGATGCTAGACACTTATCATCTACAATGAACTCGATGTCCTTCGTCAGCAAATCAGTCAACGGTCGGGCAATCCTGGTGTAATCGTGAATAAAACATCGGTAGAAACCGACATGCCTCAGAAAAGACCGTAACTACCGCAAGTTGGATGGTGGATTGAGTTTCCTGATGATATCCACCTTGGCCAGATCGACCTCCATGCCCCTGTTGGAGATGATATGACCAAGCACTGTCCCCTGAGTCACCATGAAATGACTTTTCTCCCAAGACAAGACAAGATGAACCTCTATGCAGCGCTTAAGAACACAGTCTAGGCAATCAAGACAAGCGGCGAACACATCACCGTAAGTCGAAAATTCATCTATGAAGACCTATAAATAGTCACCCACCATGTCCGAGAAAATGGAGAACATGCACCTTTGGCCTGTCGCCGGGGCGTTACATAGATCAAAGGACATCCACCTGAAAGCATAAGTCCCAAACGGACAAGTGAATGTCGTCTTACCTGGTCTTCGGGCGCTATGGCCACCTGATTGTACCGGAGTACCCATCAAGAAAACAATAGTGACTCTTCCCAACTAGCCTCTCTATAATCTGATCAATTAAAGGTAGTGGGAAATGATCCTTCTTGGTGGCCTGATTCAATCGCCTATAGTACATACAAACCCTCCAAGAAGTGGGTACCCAGGTAGTTATCTCTTCTCCAGACTCACTCACAACTGTAGTGATGCCCGTCTTCTTGGGCACCACATGCAATGGACTAACCCACTTGGAGTCCGAGATGGGGTAGATAAAATCAGCGCTCCACCATTTCGATATTTCTTTCATTACCACCTCTTGAATATTCGGGTTCAGTCGTCGCTGGAACTCACGCGACGGCTTTGTGTCCTCCTCGAGAAAGATATGGTGCGAGCATAGAGTCCGACTTATCCCCTGAAGATCAACTACACTCCATCCTATTGCCTTGCGGTTCTTTTCAAGAACCTCCATCAATCGAGATTCTTGCTCTCCAGTCAAATCTGTCGAGATAATGACTGGGTACATCTCATGCTCATCCGCAAGGAATCGATACTTCTGCGACTACGACAAAGGCTTAAGTTCATGATAACTGGGAGCAAAACTGGTGAAGACTGCCCTGCTGGTGTATTTGTACTCGATGTTGGCATGGTCTCTACCCTAGTTGCTGGCTCTGTGGAAATCAGATAAGGTAATAAATTATCAAATTCTACCCAGTCTATGTATGAATCCGAGGAATCTGAATCAAAATCACAAGATGCAAATTCTGCTTCATTGTCCTGAATGTGACTATCAGCCTAAAAAATGTCCTCATCCAAGAGTGTGCTCTCCGAACTCTCCTCTGTTGGAAATTGTGGATCCGCAACATCTGAAGGTGAGAGAAGGGCTCGTAAAACGGGATTGGACCAAGCGACTTCATCATCAGTGATCACAAAGTCACACTCCCGGTGGACGTCTCACTCTACCTCTGTCATCTACTCTGCATCGTTGAACTGCTCTGAGCAGGCTGAATCTTGCGTTCTGATCTCATCGATTGTCTCTATTTGTATACTCTCGCCCTCAACGCGAAAGTATACCTTCCCACTATCATGGTTGGACACCGCCTTGGCTGTGGCCAAGAATGAACGTCTTAGAATGATGGGGGTATCGGTCACAGATTCAAGGATCTCCATGTCCAACACAATGAAGTCCACGGGGAATTTCAGGACCTGAATTGTGATGACCACATCCCTCAACAACCCCTTCAACCTCTTGATTGATCTATCAGTAAACTGAAGGGCTGTCCTGCTCTGTCGAAGAGGGCTAAACTCGAACCGGTTGAGTAAGGCAGTCAGAAGGAGGTTGATGGAAGTGCCGCTGTCTAATAGAGTACGATCGAATCTCTACTCATAAATGTGGCATCTGACATAGGGAGCTCCTGCATCTGGCCTCTTGGCTGGCAGATGGTTCTGAATAGCGAAGCAGGTGGAGGGGGCAGCACATGGATTTCTGCCTGATGGTTCCTCTTCTTCCTGCGGATGGTGGTCTTCTCTCTCAAGTTCTTATAGAAGAGAGGGATGTGCTCAAGTGTCTCATATAGAGTCAGCTGGATATGGAACCTATCAATCTTCTGCTGGCTGAACTCTAACTGTTGATCATTTTTTGGATTTTCTTTTTTATTCCCCTTCACTAAGTAGAGTTCTTGAGGGAAGGAAATGGATGAGCCCTCCTCAAATAGAGGGCTAGGAAGAGGTTCCTGCTGCTGAGAGGGAATGGAATCCATACAAGTATCATCATGCATCACATATGGACTCGAAGATGAAGAAACCTTTCCTTAATTAATTTTTTGCTCTTTTTCAAATAGTCTCTAGATTAAAAAAGTGGAGGTTACACATCTGTAATAGAAATGGCAGCATCAGTACCACCCACAACATCTATCTTTGCAGCATCAGCACCGCACTTTGGCTCAGCAGCATGAAAAGTGGTGGCATCGGTACCACCGTCTGCATCTGGAGAAGCTACGACCTTAGTACCATCGACTGGATCAATGCCCTTGGTGGCTTCATCACCACCATCATCAACATCATCATTAGTGGCATCAACACCGCTATCCTCCTCGTCTGACGCTCCTGAATCCTCGTGGTGTCGTCGCTCAGACGGGGCATCGACGGTTGGCATCCTACCGCTCCTAAGTGACACAAAATCAATAGCAAATGTATACGAAGCATTGCCACCCAATAAAACACTAGGAGTGGTAGTCTCTGTGAACTGTACCTGCTTAGATTTTCTCTTGAGGTTATTCGGGTTGGTCTCAATCTGAACGGGTATGATAACCTTGCCTTTAATGATCTCCCTCATCTCCTGGCGAAACTCGTCCATCTCCCGCCTAAAGGATGCAAGTTGGTCTGAAAGTAGGCGGGTTAGATCACCAAGATCTAGGTTCTCATAGGTTGGCCCATGAGAACCAGACGGATTGCCTCGCTAGAAGGGAGGCTGCTGTTGTTGGAACTGGTAGGGGGAGGATGAGAATACTGCTGCTAAGGCTGTTACTGGTGCTGCCTCTACTGCTGTCCCTACTGGTAGGGACGAGGACATGACTGGAACTGGTGTGATGGCTGCTGGGAGTAGTGGGGCTGCTGCTGAGACTGGATGGACTGTCCACCTTGAATTGGAGATTGCTGCTGAGATGAGGTACTTCCGATCAACCACCTGAATCTAGGATGATCTCGACGGATCTCGGGTTGCTGTCAGTCGTACCAAATCCCGTTGACTTCCATTAACGGCTCCTGCTCATAGGGGGTGGAGGAAGATCTGCCAGTGGCTGATCCTGCTGGTACACCACCATCTAGGTATCCTGAGATGGTGGTGGCTGAGAAACCTGATGCTGCAACTGCTTGACCGGCTATGCCTGGATGTAATGAACATGTCGGTATTGGACGGAGTTCTGGGATGAGCCGCTGCTGCTAAGATCATCCCGTGACCTGAGACGAGGCTGGGAAGCTGTCTGTGCCTCCTGGAGACACATGATTTGGGTCTTCAGGTCACTCAGGGTCTGTGCCAACTGATCTATCTGAGTCATGACCTGGCACTGCTTCTTCTCGATGAGCTTGATGCGGTCCAGCTTCTCGCTGATAATGCCCATGTCAGCTACCGACGACTCTACCTGTGCTACGACTGCTGAAGAAGTGGATGGACCTGCATCGACTCGTGCTATCCTCTGATAGGTTACGACATGGGGTGAGGGCTTCCCCTGAGTATAGAGCCAGGTCTGAGACATCACTGTATAGTTCTCGACCATCTCCTCGTAGATGGCCCCGACTCGGTCTTCGTCCTTGGCAAAATAGGAGCCCCCACAAGAAGCATTCACTAGCCCCTACAGATACAGCCCACAAAAGAAACTATGTACTAAATTGGACTTGGAGATGTCATGATGTGGACACCGGTCCATGAGCTCACGGAAACGATCCCACGCCTCATGGAACTGCTCATTGGGGATCATGGAGAAATTGTTGATCAGAGCTCGCACTGCGTTCGTCCAACCGAGTGTGTAGTACTTGTTCAAGTACTCAATCCGGAGATGTTCCTACGAAGTCACATATCTCCCTAAGTGCTTTAGCCAGTAGGCTGCTCTGTCTACGAGGGAGAATGGAAATGCCATTATCTTGATAGTATCCTCGTCTACGTATCGATCGTGGACAATGCTGCAGATCATCTCGAACTCCTACAAGTGTAGATGCGGCTCCTCGGTCGCAAGCCCATGGAATTTGGGCAAGAGATGAATGGTCTGGGGAGGGAGCTTGAAGTCTCCCAGAATCGTTGGAAGTTGGATCCAACGGTGTGTAAAGGTTACACAGGATTGTGCAACTCCCTCATCGGCCTGGCAGGTCAGACTGGCTCCTGTGTCTCCTCTGGTTGTTCTCCATCTTCTCCTCCATCCTTTGGGATCTCTCCACTGCCTGCTCGGTTTGGGTCTCCTCTATCGGCTCGCATCTATGCTATCTCTCGGCGCACCTCTACCATGAAGGCTCCCTGGTCTCTAATCTACCTCTGCACCGTCTCCAGGGAGGCTAAAAGTATGTTGTTGATGGTGCCCTGATCTAAAACATACGTAGAACCCTGGGGATCCATCGGTGTGCTCCTTACTGTTGGCCATCTTGTGGGTCTCTGCAAAGGCAAAAGACCCCAACTTAGGTACCTTCAAATGAACAAATATCTGCGTTGGTCTCTGCTCGGGCACCTCGGGACTGGAAGAAGGGTGATCAAGGGAGAACATGGTGGAATCAAACTCAGGTTCGAAGAGCGGGTCTGGGCTCTCCCGAACCTGCCTAGATGAATTGGGCGGAGTGCTCGAAAACAGTGCTGCCAAAGGCTACCTAAGGGACCTCCTACCCATCATCGTGATCCGGAAGAAGTGCGGATGGGATCTGGAAACAAACAAGATCAGCAATCAAACCCCAATTTCACCTACGCAACGCGGAGCTGATGACCATGAAGGTTCGATCGTTTATATTGTCAATTTTATTTAGGTGATAAGTCAGTGTTGCAGAGCGATTAAGCGAGCTATTGGGAACCTGATGCTCCTGAGAGACTAATCTAATATCAAAGCTAGATCTTTCCCGTCCAGTATAAGTTGCGGATCGTTTACCGACTACCCAATCAACTCGCTCTGTTAAGGATATCGTGGCCGCTTTACTGGAGATCGGAGCGATCCTCACTGGAGAACGACTAACTCCAAGACCAGTAATCAAACAAGAGTTCATGTATGGCTCTAGCATAGTGTGCGGGTCACTCTCTCGCGCAAGCAAACCAAACAATGATGGGATGACTCTCTCAAGACAGATTTTTAGGTGAGGTGTCTTTTATGATCAAGTTTGATTAACAGTCCCAATTTTATGATTTTCTCTTTTTATGGTATTTTTCAAAGCAAACAATGCCTAACAAATTTTTCGATCACCTGATTATTTTAAGTCAACAAATAGGGAGAGAAGTCGAAAAAGCCGATAAGCGATCAAAACTTATGATGCATGCAAAGCCAGAAAGGCATACCTGTTTCCAGCACTCTACTTGCAGGGTGATCTGCGCATAAATTTAAAGACAGAAATATAAACTAATCTAAATGATGCAAGAATAAAACGACATTAGATGAGCAATTTCTAAGATCGCAAAGAACAATAGCTAACTAACTAGAGAGAGAGGTTGACGTCCGGTCTCTAATGCCGATCGGTGTCCGCCACAACAGATCCTACACGCGTTGTATACGGCCTCTAGCGGCACGTGACCTCTCAATCAATCAAGTTAACTTTTTATTATGATTTTTATTAAGGTCCAATTATGAACTACAGGTTCAGGCAAGATATTAGGGATTGGGCCTTAATTATTTACGTCGCAATCAAAGAAATTCATAAATCTAGGGGCCAAATTCTTTGAGATTCGAAGGAAAGAAAATGCGAAGAAAACAAAACCGACAAAAAATCGTGCTGAGGTCCCCTCAGCACGCCGGTGCTCGGCGAAACAGACCCCGATATGCCAAGTGTCCGAGAAAGTTTGAGTGTCCCTGTATTATTACAATAATAATAAGAAGTTTGATAAAAAGGGTAAACTAAGCCACTTTGAATGATATACTATTCTATGCCCCTCCTCAGGTACGGGTCTGCTCCAAAGCATCCTCGGGCAGTTTCTCGCACGAAAATTGAAATAGAGAAAGCGTCAGAAAACAGTTATAACAACTGGAGATAAAAATAAAGAAAATCTAAAAAAGCAACTACTAAGTCGTGCTCCCCGGCAACGGCACCATTCTGATGTTACGACTGGCAACTCAAGGTTAAGTAATACCAAAGGTCGTTGCAGCTCGAATCACAAAGCATAATCAACAAGAAAACCAAGACCACACATATCAACCAATCAAAGCACACAATATAATGTTAGTGGTCTTCGCTATTTATTTAACCTGGTATAGTGACTAGGGTCGAACACAAGGAGCACAGAAATGTACGAAATAGCCGGTAATCAAAGAAATAAAAGCATATCTTTATCAATTTTAATTTTGCAAATATTTATATTTTTAAAATAAGAAACAAGACAAAGCAATAAAAGGCTAACAAGCTTCAACCATTTTTATTAAGACTAAAAATATAAAAAAACTAGGAACAAAAATATTTTTATATTTTCCAAATATTCATATGTTTTTGGTGATTTTATGTGATTTTTCCAATTTTTATATGATTTTATAAAAACCAAAGAAAGACAAACAGGGAAAATAATGCACAACCTAGACTAAAAAGCAAATTGAAAATATTAAAAATGCCCAAATGTCCTAGTTGTGATTTTTATGACAGAGCAAATAAAAAGAGCTACAAGCAGGAACTAAAATCCTTTTTTGATTTTTCTAGAATTTTTGTTATGATTTTTACAAGTTTTTGGGAGTTTTTAGATTTTTAGGGTTTTTATGAGAAATTTTCAAACAAAAATGCTACTGAATACAAAGCATATAAATACACACACAAATTTTTAAAGAATTTTTAGACAATTTTTCGAATTTTTATATATTTTATAAAATAGGCATTATAGTTTTTAGGTGTTTTTGATTTTTAGAAAATATCAAATAATATTAAATTAACTCACAAAAATTACCATAAATATTACATGTTAGTAGGAGCTAACTATAATTTTTATGGAATTTTTGGAGTTGATTTAGTAATTATTTGATTAGAAACAAAGCACACAACACACCAGGACCTATTTACAATAATCAAAAAGTTTGCAGACCAATTAATAACATACGAAGAAAGCTCAGGGTTAGTTTTGCAAATTGTCGAATATATTCACGTACATGCTCATTCAACCACACACAAGGACATAAATGCAAATATCAAAATGTTTCCATTCAACACATAACATCCATAAAATCTAGGGTAGATACTGCAAAAACACCACAACACCACGTGGGACGGCACACGAGTTCAACTCAACTATACTGAAATGAAAATACTAAAAATTTGAGGCCCAAACTGTAAATTAATTAAACTACAGCTTTATTTAATAGACTAAATAGCCACACATAAAAGTGCGAGTTAGAAGCGAAATATACCCCTACTAGGTCATGTGGTGCACGCGGAAGATGTAGTTGTCGTACGGGTCTGATCACTGCCACCTGCTGATCTGATGGTTCAGAAGCTTTTGCGGACGTGCGGCTGGATCTGGCGCTGCTGCTCTGATCTAACGGCAGCAATAACTTTTTGTCGGGTAGCTATGATGCAATCTGGCACGAGGCAGAGGGATCCAACGACAAACGAGGATGCAGGAAGAACAACCTTGAGGTGAATTTCGATCAGTGATTGGAGGAGATCCACTGGACTGATGAGCTCACAAAAGAGGCCGGGAGCATAGTGGAGGTACTCCGTGTCTGATGGTAAGCTCCGGAGGAGAATGACCGGATGGCCATCGCGGTGGAGGTGCGTCTGGAGTTGCTCCGCCTGAGCAGTCAAGGGCCAAATGGGGGTCTACCGTGGATCCAGGACCTGCAATGGGAACGCTGCTCGAAGGCGTAGCTCCGGCGAGGATTATTTCTTGGCAAAACACAGAGAAGCGAGGGTGGATGGAGTTTGATTCTCAACAAAGGTGAAGGAAGGGAGTCGTGACCTTAATCCTGACCAAAAGGTCGAGCCTACGGATGGTCAGGCTACGGTGCAAAGGTGAGCATTCGTAGGGGATTCAATTGATAAGGATGTGAGGGTGAGACGAGGCTCCGATGACCGGGGCAGAGCAGATGAACGACGGTAGATGCAAAAGGGTTAAATTGACGAAATCAGACGAAATGGGGGGGGGGGGTAAGATGGATACCTGAGGTTGCTGACGAACTCAGCTGAGTCAGGCAGTGCTGGAAGGTTGGATTATGGCTTCAACCACGCCGCGGCAGGCGAGGAGGTGAGACGCGGCGGCGTTCATCGACCATGTAGCTGAGTTGCGTCGTCACTGCACCAAACCGAGCTCCAAGGGTTCTCCAAGCAGCTGTCACTCAGCTGGAGGTCGCTAGGGGTCGAAGTGGGAGCGAGGAACAAGATGCAGTGCTGGGTAGACGAAGGAGACAATTTATAGGCTTCCCAGGAGGGTGAGAAGATCGGGCGAGAGCACGCAAACCTAAGAAGATCCACGCCTTCCTAGGGATCCGTGAAGGTGATGGATCCTAGGGGAAGGCTCAGGCGAAGAATCAGGTCGAGAAGAGGCGAGACCCGATCGGAAAAAATGGGAGAAAACACTCCGGCAAGAGAAGTCGGGTCGGGTCTGCCCTGGAAGAGGGCGTTGACCGGAGGTCAACACCCGGTCCTGACCAATCAGAAAAAAGAGGTTTACACAATATTTACAAAATCACTAAAAACAATAAATGATTTCAAAGTAAAACATGTATAAAATAAAAAATGTTTATTAATTTCAAACTATTTTTATGTGATTTTTAATTAATTTTATGAAAAATGAATTTTGTATATACTACAAACAGTGATAATTACATGTATAATATACCTATGTATTTTGCATAATTATTTTTATTTTGTTATTTTTAAGCAAATACCCCAATTTTATATTTTATTTATTTTCAACATGTTTTTAGGGGTACAAAAATAATTTTTATTTTATTTTTATAATCTATTTACATGTATAGAATAAATAGGGAATGAGACATATATACATGTATTTTTGTACAAGTGAGAAAGAATTTTATTTTGATTTTTATTTTATTTTTTTGATTTTTATTTTATTTGTATTGTAGTTTTAGAAATATATACAAGGAGGTAATATAATATTTTAATTTCATTTTATCAAAATAATAATTATTCACATATATAAGTAATATATACAACATAGAGGTGGCCCTATCTCTCTCTACTCATTTTCTTTGGCGATCAGGTCAAGGCTTGACCTTCTCTTGGGGTTCGGGTCACTCTATATTTATTCTACATACCTCCTTTATTTTTCTTGCCCTTTATTCTTTTATTTTTGCATAAATACATGCTAATTATACAATGTTAACATATACATGTTGAATGCTAACATATTGTATTTTCACCTATTTACATGATGCTTTGCCAAGATAAATAGCTAAAATAAAAGAATAAAGAGTGATAATCAAGGATTCATCACCCTTGCACGCTCACGGGTGATTCCGTTGCGAGCGAGGTCTGAAGTATTGGTTTTGCCTATTGGCTTCCTTTCTATTTCTTTGGCTGAGTAGCCGCCCATGCACAAGATCAAGGACCTTTAAGCACACATATCTTACAAAGGAGGTGGAACAAGTACGAGGTACTTGCCTGGCAGTACACACACTCCTATAGGGTTAGCATACTTAAGGACTCATTATAAGATTGCCTGATAATAATAATAATATTGAAAATATAAAAATCGTCGAACTTTTACGGCTTCACATGTGTTGAGTGGGTGAACCTATCCTTGTTTTGTGTTTATTTAAATTAGAATTAAGGTTCAAAGATTATTCATGCATAGTGTGTGCCTTTTTCTCACTTTCTTCTCTTTGATTCCCTACTTGACCCCATGCTCATTAAGAGCTTTCTACTGTTTTACATTCCCTTTATTTCTTGGTTGACCTCTGTATCATTCTTCCAATATCGATTTTCTCTTTACTTTCGAGATGGAGACACATGGATGGCTTAGTCGAGACCCCATCGACACCAACATCGATTCCATGCACTCGTCACCTCCAATAATTCAAGGCAATTCTCAAGAACCCAGTTCAGACTCCGTGAACCGATATCTAGACTCCCCGTCTTCTCCAATAAATCGGGATCACTCTCATCCAAAACCTACCCATTTTGGATGGCAATTGATTTTACTCCATACACGCTGCCATCCTTAATGAAATTCTGTGTTGACCTTAACGCAGATCGATTTCTTACTTATGGTGCCTCCACATAGACTGATCAGGGCATTGCTTCATTTGTAGATAAAGAGCCCAATGTGGAGCCAGAAATTGTTATAGAATCATACTCAGGAGTAGAGAGAGAGATGGCCACTGGAGGAAAAGGGACGGGACCACAACCACCACCTCAGCCAGATCAGAGTTCGCTACGTATCGGGCCTTAGCACAAGTCTCCTTCTAAGATATGCTCAATGACTTGAGGAGAGGGAGAGAACCCAAGGAGGATTTGAAGAACCCAAAGTTGGAGGCAGTAGAGGCCCAGACGAGCCTAGAGTAGAGCGGCCCAAGCCGACTCTCAAAGAAACATACAATTCTGGGGCGGGACAAGTAACTGAATGGGTTCAAATTCCTACCATTGACACCCATTTTAAATTGAAGCCTCAGCTATTGCAGCTCCCACCCACCTTTCAAGGAAACGCCAATGAAGAACCCTATATTCATCTACAATAGTTCGGGCACATCTGTGGCACAACTCACTACCCTGGTATACCTTTCCGGGTAGTCAAGATGACAACGTTTCCCTTCAACCTTTAGGATAAGGCCCTTCATTGGATCAACTATTTGGGGAAGGTCGTCACCACTTGGGAAGAACTGAAGTCAGCCTTCTTGCACAAATACTATCCTCTAGGGCGACTCAATCAGATGCACACATACATAGAAAACTTCACCCAAGCCACTCATGAATCTATCCATGAGGCCTGGGAGAGGTTTCCTGAGTTGCAAGGAAAGTGTCCCCATCATGAGATTCCTAGGACCAGCCTGGTCCAACACTTCTTTAGGGGATTGACAATCGAGAGCCAGAAGCTTGTGGACGCCGCATGTGGTGGCTCACATTTCAACAGAGATGAGGACGTCATCTGGCATATCTTTGAAGAAATGGTTGAAGGAGAGGCTGCACTATCATCGTCCCGTGCCTATTAGCGCCAGTCACAGAGTATTCAGAAGCCTGTACATATGACAACATCTAGGGATGAGCATTGGGCTAGGCCGTCCTGGCCCAGCCCAAAACCCAGCTCAAAAAGCCTGACCCGGACCAGGCCTATTGAATATCGAGCCGGGTTTGGGCCCAATATTTAGGCCCAAATTTTTTTGGGTCAAGCTTGGGCTTGGCTCGGACCAGCCCGACCCTGCCCCAGGGCCCGGCCCGAAGAGGGCCTGAACCCTTTCGTACATCTACACACATGAAAACTCCCACCTATTTCATGTGCACTCTCTTCTTGTATCGTATCTTCATACAATGTTCATAAATCAAGAAAGTCAGGCGTGTGACATGAGTTGATGATAATTGTATTTAAATTAAGAATTAATTTTTCTTAATTAGCCTTTGGTTTAGATTTTGTTGGTTATTCTTGAATTTATTTATTTATTTCAATCAGTTCATTTTCTATTATTGTACCTTTACCCAATATGGGCCTTATGCCCATTTTTTAACATATAGGGTCTGGTGCACTTGTTGTTGTTAACTGGGTAAGTTTGTTTCACTCGTTCAATGTATATATATGAGTGATATTAATGGTATCTAGCATTGAGTGCACGTGTGTAAAATGAGAAATCTTCGGATTTGGTAGAATTGAATTTTAGTTGTTTCACAAGTATAATGGTACATGTTTTAAACAATTTTGGCTTGTGTAACTTGAGTTGAGATTAACTTGAAACAAAAGTCTCAAAGTTAATAATATCTAATTGGTGGAGATGGGCCAGCCCGTCCCAAGCCTGGCCCAAAGGAATTGGGCCGGGCCTGGGCTTGGGTCAAACAAAAAAATTATGGGCCTAAGCCCGACCTAAGGCCCAAATTTTTTAAACGGGATTGGGCTTGAGCCCTTTAAAGCCTAGCCCAGCCCGACCCATGCTCATCCCTAGCAGCATCCCACGAGCTGGACAGGGATGAGAGCTCCAATCTGAGCATTATCAGGAGCCACCTATCCAAAGTAGACATCATTGAGAAGCGATCACGAGACCTAGAGAAACTTGTTGTAAATTGAACAAAGAATGCAGAACCTAGATAAATTAGATCAAATCACCAAGCAGTTAGAGCTGCTGTTGAGCACAATCAGCTCCTGCACCTCTGTGTCTGCATCAGCCTCCACTCCTGATGAGTCGAAGGAACATGCATAGTCACACCCTCCTCAGCCAGGTCAGTCCCAACCAGTAGTTCAACATGTCTACTACGTGCAAGCCCTAGAGCCACCCACTCCGCAGCAGTCGCAACAGCAGCTGGTCATCTACCAACCGGAACCCCAGTACATTCCAGAACAGTTATCCCCTCTACCACCTCTTATTCAGGAGGTGAACGGTGTATGATCAAATGATGCACAACCGACCCGTCCAGGCGGACCTCAGCAGAGTCAGGTTGCTAACTCCCGCCAGTTCCCTCAACAAAAAGGAGGGAGGTTTGTCCAGAACAACTAGCCTCAACACCAACAACACCATCGGTCTCCACAATTGCATGGAAATTGGATACATAACTAATACCAACAACCGCAGTACTGACAATACCAACAGGACCAACAACATGCGGTTTTTCCCTATCAGCAACACCCTCCTCATCAGTATCAATAACATCACCCTTCTCCTCAATATCATTCTCAGGACCCCAACCTATAATCTCAGTACCATCAACAATACCAGCGTACCCAGCACGCCGAGGTATCTAAGGTTGCACCTCTTGTGAACTCCGCCTTGGACTTCCTAGCCTAGCTTGTCAAGGGCCTTGCAGATCTCTGTCAGAAGTTGGACAATTTCACCGCCACCAAGACCTCCATTCCCGTACAAGTGGATGCAAACCCCGACAATTTTAAGAAGAAAGAGCATGTAGTATATGAGGATCCCACCGGTCTTACAGAGTCAGATACACATAATTTGTTTTTATCTAATGTTGTCACTCTTAGGAGCGGTAGAACCTTGCAGCCATCATCCACTTGCATTGGGAAGAATAAAGCAACCACCGGGGAGTCGTCATCTTCTTCGGCATCAGCCAGACCAGCAGCCAGACCGGGTGAGGAAGAAGAAGGAGAAGCACCACCAAAAATCCAAAAAAAATCATCAAACTCAAAAATGCCAAAAAGAAAGCACCAACAGCAGCAACCGAAGCACCAACCAGCAAACCTTGGAGGAGACCGTACCTACAATCGATCCGATGCCAGCCAATGGAGCCTTGCCTGAAGATATTGGATGCCCGCCTTTCCTGGATGACCCTACTCATTTTAGTCATCCATATGTACAGCTTGACGTGGCACATGTTTTGTTGTAAATAAGAATACTATTTCCATTGCTGCTTTTGATTCTGTACATATTCCGTTTTCTGATGCAATGAGAAAATCCAAAAAAATAAAAAATTTGAAAACTACCTTGTCTGACACGGATGTGTTAGAAATCATTCAGAATCTTGTTCTTGAAATGTCTCTTTTCAAAGCCATCAAGTACATGTCTAACATCAAGAAAGCTTTAAAGTAGACATGTACCTCAAAGAGACAGCCGCGTAAAGCCCGTGAAAGAAATATGAAGCTCATTCTCATCGCGGCTACAGTAAATGCAATCAACAATTTCCCAACAAAAAAGAAGGACATGGGAGCTCCTCTAATCAGATGTCAGATGTTTGACCAAGAATTCGACCGAACTCTACTTGACAGTGGATCCTCAATCAACCTGATTCCCACATCACTGCTCAAGGAATTGGGTTAGGACCGCTCAAGTCGACTAGAATGATTCTGGAGTTCGCAGACACATCCATTAAGCGGCCCTGAGGAATCTTGGAAGATGTCGTCGTCACCATTCAAGGAATGCAATTCCCTGCGGACTTAATAGATCTAGACATGGACACTTCAACCCTCTTCTGCATACCCCAATAATCCTTGGACGATCGTTCCTTCGAACGGCCAAGGCAGTGGTAAACTATGGAATCAAACAGGTAACATTCCGTTCAAATAGTGATAAAGTACCATTGAGACGATCCAAATGCCTAAACCTTCAGCATCTGCATCAGAGGAGAATGAGCAAGCAGAATAACAAGTAGAAGACTGTGACCTTTTAGTCGAGATCTGCGATACAAATCTGTTCATGGATGGCATCGAAACCCAAGCTTTCCTCTCCACAATGGAAGGCTTGGACAACACAGTCAAGTTCCCATATGTCCTTGAAGATGAGATTTTTGCTGACTTGTCTGACGAATACATTAATGGCCACCTGTCCTTGGCAGAGCAAGATGACATCATTAAAAATTTCTGCGAACAAGATTCAATTATCGAAGAATTTTGTGCAGCACTGCATTTAGAGCCTACAGTGCCAATGGTGAACACGCTACAGATGAAAGATCCAACACAATCACCCTGCACAGTAGCCGAAGTCACCGCCGAGATGAACCAATCCCCACTTGAGCTCTCCTCTTCCAACAAACATGAAGTATGCATTCCTTGCGGGTGCGTCGAACATGTTCCCTATAATAATCAATTCACATCTAACCGAGGAACAAGAATCTCGTCTGCTTGAGGTTCTAGAAAGAAATCGCTAGCCCATAGGCTGGAAAATTTCTGATCTCCATGGGATATATACCTCATTGTGCTCGCATCACATATACCTTGAAGATGGTAGTAAGCCCTCCTACGAATTTCAGCACCGATTGAATCCGAACCTTCGGAAGGTTTTGATGAATGAAATCATGAAATGGAGTGATGCAGGATTCATATATCCCATCTTCGACTCAAAATGGGTGAGCTCTGCATGTCATGCCCAAGAAGTCAGGGATCATCATGATCAAGAATGACAAAAAAGAGAAGATCGCAACCAGAGTTCCAACATCATGGTACGTCTATGTGGATTACAGACGTCTAAATTTAGAGACCAAGAAAGATCATTTTCCACTTCCCTTCATCGACCAGATAGTCGAAAGACTGGCCGTGAAGGAATATTTCTATTTCTTGGATGGATACTTTGGTTATAATCAAGTCACCATTTCTCCTGTATATCAAGAGAAGACTACCTTTATCTATCCGTTTGGGACATATTCCTTCCACAGAATGCCGTTCGGGTTATGCAACGCTCCAGCGATGTTCCGGCGATGTATGTTGGTAGTATTTGCAGATATGGTTGGAAGTTTTCTTGAGGTCTTCATAGATGATTTCTCGATCTACAGAGACATCTTTGATCAATGTTTATCTTGTCTAGACCGAGTTCTGAAAAGATGCTGTGAAGTCAACCTTGTGCTCTAATGGTTAAAGAGCCATTTTATGGTGATCGAAGGTATTGTGCTTGACCATGTCATCTCAAAGCGTGGCATGAAGGTTTATCTTGCGAAGGTGGAGGTGATTTCAAAACTAGAGACACCTACATCTTTGAAGCAGGTCAGATCATTCTTAGGGCACATCGATTTTTACCGACGATTTATCAAAGATTTCAGCAAAATCACCCAACCCCTGATCGAGATTCTAGGCAAGGAGGTAGATTTTATTGTCGATGACAGAGTCCTCTAGGCCTTTACGTAGTTGAAAGAAATAATCACTTAGGTCCATGTCCTTTAACCATTAGATTGGTCTCTACCATATGAGATCATGACAGACGCTTCTGATTATGCCATTGGGGCAGTCTAGGACATATGAGAGATCATATTCCATTTGCTATTCACTATGCCAAAAGAATTCTCGATAAAGCACAAAGAAACAACACTGTCACTGAAAAAGAGCTGCTAACAGTAGTATTTGCCTTGGAGAAATTCAGATCCCATTTGCTTGGATCCAAGGGTATAGTATATACAGATCACTCAGCCATCAAGTATCTACAAGCCAAGAAGGTGAAAAGGCCTCGTCTACCCTTGTTAATTCAACCGAGTTATCAATCGAATTAGATGTTAAGTTCATTGCAGTCGGGTAATCGAGACTTCGTCAAAACACCACTAAGACTTAATGGACAATCAAGTTCAAGCGGCAGATTTATTTTACTTGGGCAAGCTCAAGGTCGAACTCAGGGAGGCATCTGTCTCCTTAGGTAAATTTTTAGTTAATTTTGAGATCAGATTTTCAGAAGAATATTTTTGGTCTTTCTTTATGCAATTAAGGAAAACAATGCAATTTTAGGCCAAATTTGCAAGTTAGATTAGAAAGATGGTCAAATGAAGTCCAAAATTAATGAAACTTGCCAAATGATGGAATGCAATGAAACTAAGTGACTACATTTTTTGGAATTTTTAGACTCTCGATGAATTAAATATGAATGAAGGATAGTTTTTGCAAAATTAATTTTAACAAATATCAAAGCACATTATTTTTAGATACAAAAATTATTCTAGATAGGTCTAAGTGAGAGGAATCTAGGAAAATTAATAATCCTAAAAATCTATGTGATTTGGACTATTAAAAATCAATTGGGCAAAAGAATAATGAATTTATTCAGGCCTCATGATGCGTGCAAATGCAACGAGTTTTGGGCACAATGTAGAGCAACTTATCCTAAGTCTAATATGATTTTATGGTGATTTTTAGAGCAACAAAGAATTTATTATTAAGTAAAAGGCATACAATGGGCAAAATATGTCAAATTTCACCAAAATAATATTATTAAATTCGAGGTGGCTCACAAAAATAAGACACGTGTCACACAAGATAGAGGACAAGTTAAACTACTATATGCAATTTTTGGAATTTAAAATTGATGGAAAATGAACACCTAAATATGCGCGCGAAAATAGGGGTCAAAATGCATTACAAAAAATAAAATTTCTTAAAATAAAATGTGCAGATAGGGACTTAAGCGCAAATACATATAATGCGGGGGGTATAGATGAAAAATACCCACAGAGACACGTGCTCCTCACGTGACGCGCCTGGCAGGGACCAAAATGCAAATTTTGAAATATTCTGGGGCCTTTATTAATTTACCCAGCCCTCACGTGAGAGACGCGTGAGGGGGCTAGGCTCGGACGCCGTTGGAGGCTCGGGAAGAGGCTCGGATGGCTCTAGAGGTTCGGATCAACTTCGGGTCAGCTTTGATTACTCCGAGCCTAGGGTCGGAGAAGAGGCTCGGAGAATCCACATGGCGAAGGCTGAGCCGCTAAATCGAGGTCGATCCAACGGTGCGTGATGCGGTTGACGTGGCACGATCAAGGACCATCTGATCAAAGAAATCTAACGGTGTGAATGCTGAGGACGTGGCTTGCTGTGGACCGTTGGATGGTGATCTATCCAACGGTGTCTGAAAGTCAAAGAAGAGGCGACGTGGCATGTCGAAGTCTGTTAGATTACGAAGATCCAACGGATGCAGGCGCTGGTCCACATGTTGTAAAGAGAAACGTCGGATCAGGAAGTTCCAACGGTAGCTGGGAGTCTTCTTCTTCGGTCAGTCGCCTCCTGCGGCGGACTTGGCGGGGCTACGGCGATGATGCTCTGGCTCCGCCGCCTTCGCCTGAGGTCGTGGAAGCTTGCAGGCGACTCCTGGATGACTCAAATCGATCGTAGAAGCATCAGGATTCCGCCGGAGGTTCTGGAGGCAGCTGGAGTCGATCGGAGACCGGTGGCGACGGAGCTCGAAGCGGCTCTGGCGTGAAGTCCAACCAATGAAGATTGTTGTTCCTGCAGGGTTAGCGTATGCAAGAAAGCATGTGCAACGTGCTCGTGAGGTGCGTGCGAGTACAGTGAGGCCTGAAGGCGGAGCCAACGGTGGCTGTTGTTCTTCCTCCGTCGTGGCGGCGGAGCTTTGGTTGGAAGATGACGCTAAGCATTGTCGGAGTTATCTAAGGAGTGCGCGAAGGTGAGAGCTCCAAGTCAGAGCTCGATGGATGGTCGGAGAGGCATGACGTTGATCGGAGGAGTGGAATAAATTAAGAGAAAAACGATGAGGGAGAAGATGGAGATCGGAGAAGACAATTGAGGATGCTACCTGGGGTCTGAAGCTCGGGGAAAAGCTCATGGTCGTCGCTCGAGGGTTGGAAACTGGCCCGAGCTCGTGCAGCTTGTCGAGGAGGCTGCGACACGACGTGCTACACCCGTGGATCTCACCGGAGAAGATAGCACCGTCGTCACTCAATTTCTTGCTTAATTGCTGCCACCAACAGGAGGGTAGGAGCTCTGGGTATCTCTCTGTAAGGGCGGATGGGGTGAAAAGTGGCTGGAGGCATTGGATTTACATAGAGAAGGTGGAGGTGCAAGTGATGGGAGGCGTGGTTTCGTGGAGCTCTCCAGTGTCATGGAGATCATGGAGGCCATCGAGGATGAGGGAGGTATGGGCGACTGATGAATCTCGAATTCATCTTGCTAAAAGCCGCAAATTAAACCCCTGTCTTGACTATTCCAATAAAAACCATCTTTAATTCTTTATTTTTATCATATATTATATTGTGTATAATCTACCCTTAATTAATTATATTTAAATTCTCTTATTTTTTGTAATTAATTTATCATCCAAAAACCCCTAAAAATTAGGTAGATAATTGTCTATAAATCACTGACCTTTGAAAAGACTAAAAAATACTAAAACAAATCAAAGACCTCCTGCGCGCCACGTCACATCTTCACGTCAGTCGTTCGATCTCCCCCATCTTCCAATCGCAGCCACTCCTTCACGTTATACCCTCGGTCGTCCGATCAGATCGATGGATCTAATCTGAGCCGACCATCCACGCTCGCATCCCAGCCGTTGGATCCCACGATCCAACGGCCACCAGGTCATCTCCTACCTCGCGTAACCCCCTCCTCCGCTCGCTCCCCCTTCGTAACGCCCCACCCCCTTCCATTTTTAGCCCACGCTTCCGACCACTTCTCCACCACCTAACGGTCGTTCCACGTAGCCCATTGCTCCGCCTCCCTCGCGCAACCACCGTCAATCCCAGCCATCACTCCCACACCATTAAATCCCCGCTCAAAAACCTCCGACTACCACTGTATGCCCGGCCATCTCAGTCTATAAAACCCCTCTGATCGCCTCCATTCACCCTATCCACCAATCAAGGGGCTTCGACCCAGCCCTTGGACCTCCGGTGACAGCGGAGCGGCCCGTGTCGAGGCATCGACGACCGTAGCATACATGTGTGATCCATGGCACCTTGCCATGTTAGCTCCGCCCCCAATGGCGGTAGCCCGAGCTCCGTGCACCGGCCGCGCACACTAGGAGACGACCCCGAGCCTCCAAGGAGCTCAATCCCAGGTCACCTCCTTCGCCAACACCTCGCTCCGGCGAGGTGATTTTTCTTTGACTTTTTCCGAATTACACCTCCACCTATCGTCACTGTCACCCTCACCTGAACACTTCCTGAGCTTTACCAGCCATCACTCATTCTCGTGCTTCCATCTCCTTCCTCCAGAACCCCCTCGCGCTCCGACCCAACTCCTTCGCCGTCACGGCGGAGGACCCACCAGAGCCGCCACCTTCTCCACCTCCGCCAGCTCCCATCTCACTCCATGCACTTCACAACCACTTGCACTCGCTTCAGCTATATCTAACCCCTACAGGAACTTCAATGGCCGGAGATTGCATCAACAAGATTTCAAATGTCCTCCCTCCGGTTAAGCTCCACCGAACTACACCGCCGACCAGCTCTGGAGCTCCACCTCGCCTCTAGGATCTTCGCAAGCCTACCAGAGACCTTCATCGACCTTCAAGCGAACGTGTGGCCCACGGAGGAGCTCTAGCAAGTCAGACGGAGCGCATCCTCTTCCGGTGGCTCGCGTCTATGACGACGCCACATGTGCCGTCCGATCTACGGGATCGGGCGGTTAGGATGATGACACGTGGGCACGCCGGACCTCCAGCCGAAGCTACTGGCTCGGGTGGACCGAACCTCGAGCCGAACCTCATGACTACGCCACATGTCCCGAGCCACAAGAGCTGCCCCGAGCCTGGTCCCTCACGTGCAGCGCACGCGAGGTGCTGGGTAATTTATGCAAAAGACCTCGGAAGATCTATTATTTACAGAATGGTCCCCAGGCACGTGCCTCGCGTGTGTGCCTGGGTATTTTATAGGGAAACCCTCCATATTTTCTGAAATTGTGAAAAGGCCCCCGCGATTGGAAAAATTACACAGAGGCCCAGGCGGTTTTTGGTATTTGCATTTAGATCCCTTCAGGGACCTAAATGCAATATCTATCCTTTTTATTTCTTGCATTTTTATTACAATTATGCCCATGCATTATTTTCTTCATAACTTGAGCATCGTAGGTCCAAATTGCATGATTTTAGTGTCGTTTTGATCCTTGTTTTGTCCTCTACATCTTAGCATGTTTAATTTTGTCATTTGCCACTGTTTTTAAAGAAGTGATTTTTATGTGAAAAATGAGACCTTGCTCTTCTGGTTATTGCTTGGATTTGATGACTGCTTGTCATATTATAATCAAATTGACTCTAATTTCATTATGTATTATGTTGCTCATATTTTTAGGGTTTAATTGTAATCTTTAGCTTAGCATACATGTATCCTTGCACAATTACTCATGCATCATTTTAAATTGCATAAAAATTAACTAAAAAATGCATACATCATGGCATCGCTTTGTAAATAACATAGTTCACCATGCAGACCTGAAACTGAGAAATATTTCACACTTGTGCTTCATGAATGGAAATTTGATAAATTCATTAGGTAGTCGTGTCCCTGTGATCGACCTTGGTAGACTTGCAAGTAAAAATACTCCACAACATTCAAAGATTGTGGTTTTTGATCAATCGATTTTCACCTCCTATACTACAATCTAGCATTATTAAAGAGGTAAATTTCGCGTTCATCAAATAGCGCCGTTGCCGGGGACACGGCTTAACTTAATTATTGAATTTTGATTTTCTTTGGTGAATAATATTTTAGGTCCTCATTTCATGCATCATCTGCTGATTTAATTTCTCAGAGTATTCTAACTTTTCTCTTTTGTGGCAGGGCCCATGAAAATCGAGGACGCTTGATTCTCATGGAGGTGTGAAGTCGGGAGCTTCCGCTGAAGAGGCCACATAAGAATTCGTGAAGAAATTCTAGGAATTTTTAATCAGTGAGCCTGCATTTGCATCCTGTAAATAAAAAAAACTTGCATTTGCATATTTATTTCATGTTCTTGAATATTGTAAAAAAAGAAAGAAAAAAAAGAAAAAAAGAAAAAGAGAGTAGATCACTTGATGATCTACTCCCCCCCACACACATATACCTACACTTGCACATACACACTCACCCCCACCATCTCACCCCGTATATTTCTCTCTCTCTCTCTCTCTCTCTCTCTCTGTGTGTGTGTGTGTGTATTTCACAAACCCCCTCCCCCTCACCCTTGTATCATAGAACAATTCCCCCCCTAATTCAGACCTTGCTTAGGTTATTTGTAGCCTAAGTATAGGGGGGACCTGCCTGCTCATCCCTCCCTCTTACTGTCTTCTTGTATTTAGGTCAATATTAACCTGAGTATAGGAGGATCCTCCTCCTCAGTTCCGCTATATCACCCTATATTTGAATCGAGCCTTGGCTTCATGACACTTGTGCTATGAGGACATAGCAATATTTAAGTATAGGGGGGTATACCGTATATTACTATATATTTACTTTAGCCTTAGCTCGTGTTTTTAACTTTTTAAATTTTATTTTTGGGCTGGGTTTTGGTAAATTTGTGAACTGAGTGTTGTAAAAACCTTGTAAAAATTGTTTATTAAAATTGAGGGATTAATTTTTGTAAATATTCCTTTCCAAAAAATGGAAAATTAAAAATCTTTCTTGGAATTTGACTCCGACTACTAGGCTTAGTAGACATTTTCAGTGAGGGATCCTCGGTCTCCCTTAGCAGAGTGGGTGGTTTAGAGGACATCGCATATGGCCCCGTCCTCAAGTAACATGGGTCTCGGCCCGTACTTACACCCATACTGGCTGAGAGTGGATACTTTTATTTGAGTCCGGGCCAGTCATTGTCTCTCCGAAGAATAAAAAATTAAAACCCATAAAAATTTGCAAAAGCCAAAAATCACACAAAAAATCACTAACGTAAGGAGTTGGTGTATTTTTGACACATCCACACTCACTCAAGGCTTGAGGATTTTGAGGACACTGGATTTCTGTGATCTTGAGAGTCTGAGTTAACATACCTTAGTCATTAGGGTTTTTTTAGAACTTAATTATCCACACTTCCCTAGTTTGAAAGATTTGAGCGCTATATTGCACTCTTCATCTCTACCTTCAAGAAAAATATGATCAGCACAATCACTTCCACAACTGCATGATTGATGAGCTTAGTTGAGATATCACTTGAGGAACTAGGACCAGAGATTTGAGTTTAGACCCGATCTAATGATATTCGAGGATGAGATAATGTTAATGAATGCTTCAGAAAACCTGAGTGTCAGCAAAATCCTAGCCAATATGCGAACAAGATTCATATGCTATCTCTTTGATATTTACCTATGTGCCAGGGTGTGATGAAACTTAAATGGAAATTGTTGATCAGTGTGCACCAACTTTTGGTAAAAGCAGTGGATCTACCCAACAAAAGAAAAGAAATGTCAAAGAAAAAGCTCTGGATACCAAAGTCAAATTACAAATGAGCTTCCACCAATGGCGAGCGCTCCCAAACATTTTCAAAGTGTCCACTTGGACCAAGCACTAATTAGGACCAAGGAGTCGGGCTGACACCACAAAAAGGGCTCTGCATCGTAAGCGATACAAGTCTGGGTGTCGAAGGTATCTTAGATACTCAGAAAAGACACACCCCGGTTACTCCCAAAAAAACAAGTATAGACGACTCCGATCTCTTGACGGACACATTGATCAACAATATAAAAATTTACATGTGTTGAGTAAAAAGGCACTCGAGAGGTCCCTTGTTCCAATGTGAGGGTGAGAAAATTAGACACAATCCCAATACCTCCATCAGCTGGCCGTTCATCAACATTTCAAGTCCGACAAACTAATGAGACGGTTGACTGAAGCAAGAATAGACTTATTCCCTAGTATTGAGGATTAGGTCTAGAGGAGAGTCTTTGGGACTGGAACTTTGAGTGATGCATCGACTCGGCTCTCATGAAATGCAGTGCACTAAATGTCATATCCTTATATTATATGTACAAAAAGAGAGTCTGATAATCAGAGAAGTTGGATTCCTTCTGACTAAGGCTTGGATAAACCAAAAATTTTAGGATCTCTTAAATTAAGGGTCTTCGAAAGATTGAGCCTTGATTTTTTCACGCGTACTATCAGGAATTAATCCGACTCCTTCATTCTTTGGATGCTCGAGGACGAGCATGGTTTAAGTATAGGGGTATGATGAATCTCGAATTCATCTTGCTAAAAGCCGCAAATTAAACCCTTGTCTTGACTAATCCAATAAAAACCATCTTTAATTCTTTACTTTTATCATGTATTATATTGTGTATAGTTTACCCTTAATTATTATATTTAAATTCTCTTATTTTTGTAATTAATTTATCATCCAAAAAACCCCTAAAAATTAGGTAGATAATTGTCTATAAATCACTGACCTTTGAAAAGATTAAAAAAATACAAAACCAAATCAAAGACAAAAGTTGGTGTTTTTATCTCCCTAAAAATACCCCCAAAATATGTTTTATACAAATGACCTCTTTTGGCTTTTTGACCTACATGAAAGTTGTAGATCTCGTCGAAACGAACAACTTTTATGTTTTGACTTTTTCTTAATTTTGCCTCTAACTATTCCTTTTGTATTTTTCTTTGTATTTATCATTCTGAATTTTCTGATTGGGCCACGTGGCGCCCTCTGGGCCGTCCACGTGGCCGCTCCTCCTTCCGCCACCCGGCGCTCTTCCTAACCGTCAGATACACTCCAACCCGCATCCATCTCATCCGTCGAATTCCGCTCCATCGCCCACCGTCCGATCCATCTTCCAGATCTGATCCCCGCCGCTACCTCGCGCCTCATCCACAGCCACTCGATCAAGCTCATATCCTACGCCTCCTGTGCATCCACGTCACCCTTTCATCTCAACCCTCCGATCCCCTCCCTATACTACAACCTCCTGCGTGCCACGTCGCATCTTCACATCAGTCATTCGATCTCCCCCATTTTCCAATCGTAGCCACTCCTTCGCGCTATACCCTCAACCGTCCGATCAGATCAATGGATCTAATCTGAGCCGACCATCCGCGCTCGCATCCCAGCCGTTGGATCCCACAATCCAACGGCCACCAGGTCATCTCCTACCTCACGTAACCCCCTCCTCCACTCGTTCCCCCTTCGTAACGCCCCGCCACCTTCCATTTTTAGCCCACGCTTCTGACCACTTCTCCACCACCTAACGGCCGCTCCACGTAGCCCATTGCTCTGCCTCCCTCACGCAACCACCGTCAATCCCAGCCATCACTCCCACACCATTAAATCACCGCTCAAAAAGCTCTGACTACCACTGTAACGCCCGGCCATCTCAGTCTATAAAACCCCTCCGATCGCCTCCATTTACCCTATCCACCAATCACGGGGCTTCGACCCAGTCCTTGGCCCTCCGGTGACAGCGGAGCGGCCCATGTCGAGGCGTCGACGGCCGTAGCATCCAGGTGTGATCCATGGCACCTTGCCATGTTAGCTCCGCCCCCAATGGCGGTAGCCCGAGCTCCGTGCACCGGCCGCGCATGCTGGGCGACGACCCCGAGCCTCCAAGGAGCTCAATCCCAGGTCACCTCCTCCGCCAACACCTCGCTCCCGGGAGGTGATTTTTCTTTGACTTTTTCCGAATTACACCTCCACCTATCGTCACCGTCACCCTCACCTGAACACTTCCTGAGCTTCACCAGTCATCAGTCATTCTCGCGCTTCCATCTCCTTCCTCCAGAACCCCCTCGCGCTCCGACCCAACTACTTCGCCGTCACGGCGGAGGACCCACCAGAGCCGCCACCTTCTCCACCTCCGTCGGCTCCCATCTCACTCCACGCACTTCATAACCACTTGCACTTGCTTCGGCTACATTTAACCCCTGCAGGATCTTCAATGGCCAGATATTGCATCGGCAAGATTTCAAATGTCCTCCCTCCAACGAAGCTCCACCGAACTACACCGCCGACCAGCTCTGGAGCTCCATCTCGCCTCCAGTATCTTCGCAAGCCTACCGGAGACCTTCATCAACCTTCAAGCGAACGTGTGGCCCACGGAGGAGCTCCAACAAGTCAGCCGGAGCGTAGCCTCCTCCGATGGCTCGTGGCGGAGACGATGCCACAGGTGCCGTCTGATCTACGGGATCGGGCGGCTTGGATGATGACACGTGGGCACGCCGAACCTCCAGCCGAAGCTACTGGCTTGGGTGGACCGAACCTCGAGCCGAACCTCATGACTACGCCACTTGTCCCGAGCCACAAGAGCTGCCCCGAGCCTGGTCCCTCACGTGCATCGCACATGAGGTGTTGGGTAATTTATGCAAAAGACCCTGAAAGATCTATTATTTGCAGAATGGTCCCCAGGCACGTGCCTCACGTGCGTGCTTGTGTATTTTATAGGGAAGCCCTCCATATTTTCTGAAATTGCGAAAAGGCCCCCGCACACATGGAAAAACTACACAGGGGCCCAGACGGTTTTTGATATTTGCATTTAGGTCCTAAATGTAATATTTATCCTTTTTATTTCTTGCATTTTTATTACAATTATGCCCCTACATTGTTTTCTTCATAACTTGAGCATCGTAGGTCCAAATTGCATGATTTTAGTGTCGTTTTGATCCTTGTTTTGTCCTCTACATCTTAGCATGATTTAATTTTCTCATTTGCCACTATTTCTAAAGAAGTGATTTTTGTGAAAAATGAGACCCTGCTCTTCTGGTTATTGCTTGGATTTGATGACCGCTTGTCATGTTATGATCAAATTGACTCTGATTTCATTTTGTATTATGTTGCTCATATTTTTAGGGTTTAATTGTAATATTTAGCTTAGCATACCCGTATCCTTGCACAATTACTCATGCATCATTTTAAATTGCATAAAAATTAACTAAAAAATGCATACATCATGGCATCGCTTTGTAAATAGCATAGTTCATCATGCGGACCTGAAACTGAGAAATATTTCACACTTGTGCTTCAGGAATCAAAATTTGATAAATTCATTAGGTAGCCATGTCCCTGTGATCGACCTTGGTAGACTTGCCAAGTAAAAATACTCCACAACATTCAAAGATTGTGGTTTTTGATCAACCGATTTTCACCTCCTATACTACAATCTAGCATTATTAAAGAGGTAAATTTCGCGTTCATCAGCGACGTCGTGGAGGTGACATGGGGCAGAGAAGGTGGCTGGAGTGGAGCCAGAAATAGAAAGGATGTGGAGTGATGAAGAGGATTCTCCATGGGTCTAAATACATCTCACATAAGGCGGAGACAAAGTCGCTGTGTCGACCCGTAAAAAATCCGGACTTCAGTCAACAATTAACCCACAAATAATATCAAGCAATCAAAGTGTGGAGTTAAAAATTATTAGAACTCTACATAAAAGATGTGTATAGAAGCAAGTATGTAGAGGTCGAACACATGGAATAAGCAGGATGAATCGGGTGAAATCAATGCACAAGAGTGAGTGTGATGTATTTGTCTACTTATGCTATTTTTTGTGGGTTTTTATTTTTTTATTTTTATTTCATTTTTATTTTTATATTTTATATTTGATTTTCTAATTTTGTATTTCTTTTTACATTATACATATTTTTTATATTTCCTTTTAAATAATAAAGTGTATGTACAATATAAGAAAAGAGGGATATAATATATATATAGGTGAAAACAAGCAAAATTCAGGAAACCGAATATTTTTAGTCTTTTTATATTTTTCTGATGTTTTTGGGTTTTTTTCTCTAGATTTTTCCTAATTTTTTGGTATTTTTAAATTCAAAAATACTGAAAATAGGAACAAAATAAAAGGCTAAAACTAAAATGGAGAATAAAATATCAAGCAGGAGTCAAAATCCTTAAAATTAATTTTAGAATAAAGAGAAGAAAATAAGGAAAATTCAGAAATAAAAATTGGATTTTTAATAATTTTTAATATTTTTATGAAGATTTTAGGGGTTTTGCAATTGTAGGAGTTTTCTTTTGTATTTTTTAATGATTTTTGGTCTGAAGTTAAATCACAAAGAAACAAATAAAATGTGATTTCTTTGGAATTTTTCAAAGAGTTTTTCTAATTTTTATGTATTTTCTAATGCAAACTGTGAATAAAATACATGTTTTTGAATTTTTATAAATATTAAAATACAAAATAAAAATATGGCTCAAAGAGCAACAAAACAGGAAGCTATGCTAATTTTTTAGGAATTTTTGGGATTTGATAGATACATGAAATAAATAAAAGACACAAAAAGAAAATTCAGCCTAGTAGGGGTATTTTTGTAATTATCCATAAGTCCAGGGGGCAACTTGCAAATTTTCTACAAATATATACTTCAATAAAAACTTCATGGACTAAATATTAAATCCAAGACCCACAGGGGTAACTGTGCAAATTTTCCAAAGTCACGTGCACGCAGCACGTGACCTGGCAAGGACCTTTTCGCAAATAACAAAAACCTGAGGGCTCAATTACAATTTTACCAAAATAATGCAAAGTTATAAAATATTTCTTGGACTTAACAAAAATAACACAAATCATAAGGACACCCGCGCAAAATACCACGTTCCCCCACGTGCGCAGGTCACGTGAGGTGACGTGGACAGGGCCCTAGGTGCAAATATGAGAAAGTTAAAGGGCAGAGTATTAATATTATAAAACTTTAGAACTGTAGCTGAAAGTTTCTAGTTCGATTATTAAATACAAAAAAGTGTGGGGGAAGAGGTGCAAAATACCCACGCCTAGGCACGATCCAACGGCGGGCGACGCTCAACTTATCCACGTGGCAAAACAGGGACGCCCGATGACGGTTCGCGCAAAGGGTCCAGATCAGATCTCCAAGGCTGATTGAACGGTGGCGGCTGGTGGAGATCGAACGGTGGCTATGCAAACTGGCGCGACTCCGTGATCCGATGGCTGGAAAGCAATGGCGAAGAACGGGGAAGAAGGCCTCAGACGGCGAACTTCCCCGACCTCGCAGCTCCTCCTCCGTGGCGTCTGAAGATCAAAAATGGGCCCGACGTCTTTCTGCAAGTATCCTTTCGATGTTGGTACCCTCAGAACAGCTGGAGACACGTCATAGCGCAACCACGAAGGTGGCATAGCTGGGAGCCTCCAGGTGCCTCCGACGGGTAGCAAAATGGGCCCCGTGCCCTCGTGATGCTCCAGATACCTGCAGAAAGTGGTTAACCCATTGAGGGCAAAGTTCCTCGATGGTTGGCAGAACGAATGGGTACGGGTGACGGCGAAATGGAGGGCGTCTGTAGCCAACTCCTGCGAAGGGGGTGATTTGGTGATCGGATGAGTTGAATGCGAAAAGGAAGGGGGAACATATTCCTACAACTACGGGGAATGAGAAAAGCAAAGAAAAATAGGGAAATAGAAACCTCAAAGGTGAAGTTCACCTGAGATGAAAACCTCGAGGGCAAGCTTTGCCTGAGGTGGTGGAGACCGCCACAGACGACGCCAAGGCTTGCCAACCGTGGGTGAAGTCTCCCATGTCACCGGAGATGCACCAGAGCACGAGAGGTGAGGCGTTGCTAGGTCAAATGGGCTTCAAATTTGAATCGCAAGATCGGGCATCTATATGAAGGGTTGACGAGAGGCTCCATAGATTGATGAAGATTGATCAAATCGTTGGTCCTCAGCCCAAGGGAAAGCTTGGGCGTGCAAGAGCGGTATTCGAGGAACAAAAGTCGAGAAGATTGTATCATGAGATAGTGCAAGATGCGCCTCCCAAAAATCAATGAAAACTGAGGAAAACCATGTTCTGACATGCAACAGAGGTGTGTGTGGGGGGGTCAGACAGTTGACCGAAGGTCAACTGTTCGAGCCTCATGGTTGGTCCACGTGGACCAACCAGGAAAAACCTCCGAAAAAAGATTTGTTAATTTATTTTAAAATAGTAAATGAATTTTTTAATTTTTGGTTATTAAATAAAAAATGTTTATTATTTTATAAATTATTTTATTGTGATATTTATTTATTTTTTTGAGGTATAAAAAATACAAGTTACCTTTTGTGGCCTATATAGGTATACATATCTATATATTTTAATATTTTATTTTTATTTTTGTAAATTTAATTTTATTTATTTTGTTTATTATTTTATATATTTATAACTTATTTTTAAACACTTAAATATATTTTTATTTTATTTTTCTGAAGTGTTTTGTACGATTGAATAAATAGAAGTATTAATTATATAGGTATATTTACAGGTATTATACCTATGTATTGTATAGTATTTTCTTTTTATGTTTTCTTTAGGTTTTTATTCCTATTTTAATATGCACATATATTATAAATAATATTTACAAAATTATAAAAATATAAAATTATGAAAATAATGAATAATAAATAAAATGAATATTTTAATCTGTACAAGTATACAATAGGGGTCAAAACTCAACTTTCAAATCGTAACTCCGAAAAATATGAAACCACTTTCATTAAATAGATTATTGAAAATTATATACAACTAAAGGTGATTTTGATACATTTCGAGTTTTTATTCGAGAGATACAGGTCTGAGAAGTTGGGATTCTGGAATCTTATTCGGATCATAACTTTTTACATGTACATTATTTTTGTGTGAAATCAATTTTGTATTTTTCTTTATTTAATTATCTACAATTTTTATGTTCAAAGTTTCTTTATTTGAGGTATAAAAAGTGGGACTAAAAATAAGTCCCAAAATGAATAAAGAATGAATTTAATAAAAGGGAATTTTATTGTATTTGACCCTTATCTCCCCCTACTTTATTCCTTGTCGACCTATTCATCTAGATGCCCAGGTCTCGGGGTTTCAGGTCATAAAATATTTACAATATTTTATTCTTTTTCTTTTCTTTTCTTTATTTTTTATTTTAGCTTTAGAAACCGTATTTTATACAGTATTTATACACACATGCATGAATGCTAAAATGCAGGAATTAAGGGTATTTACATGCATTTATAGGGTTTTTGAGGCCAAAATGATAGAATAAATATGATGAAATGTGGATTCATCATCCCACTATACTTGCCTTTGCTAGTCCCTAGCAAGCACTTATGCAATAAGTGCAGAAAGAGAAAAACAAAGAAAAGAAAAAGATGAAATTTGGATTAAGATTAATTATCAAACTCGTCTTCACAAAATCAAAGTTTGGAGCTTAAGTCGGACCTTTGGAATTTTAGTGCGGGCGGAACCTTAATGAGAATCGGATTTGAAATCCAACAGCCTTCGAGAATCCCAATACTCTGCTCAAGTCTCCTCAATAACTAGGTCAGAAATATTTCAACTCATACGCAAACCCTTACGACTATGAATCTGACTCGTACAGTGTAAGTGATGGTGGCTCTCCCCAACTAGAATGACAAAGAGACTGACTTCTCCAGCATGACAGCCCAATGATTCTCCAATCCAATAACTCCTTCCTTAAGGAGCGGGGTATTCCCTTATAAGTTCAAGTGGCAACCAGCTCAAGAGGAGGGGGTGAAGAGAAGAATGGACAGTAGCCAATGTAGTTACTTATCCTAGGATGCAAGACCAGTGTAGTCAAGTCATCCAGCTGCAGGCTCACATGATTTGACTTTGATGCTCAAGCTTGCTTATTGACTATACAACATATGTACACTCCGGCATGCATTTTATTTTTATACAGGCATGCCCACTTTTTGGAGTTTTTTTTAAAACTATATACAACAGCATTTACAAAAGGAGTTTTTCCTCTTGAGCCAATAGACTATCCCTTTTTTGAAGCTTTATTGCAACCCACACTCTCTTGTCTTTAGAATTCCTCATCACTGGACGGGTTGGGGTGCACTTCCCTCCCTAGAGGAGGACAAATGTTTCCACTTGTGTGTGTCTCATACCGGCAAATCCAATCCCCTCACCACTCCAACTGAGTTGAGCCATGTGAAAGGTGCAGGTGTCCAAGTTTGGTCATTATCAACAAGAGTCGTGCGTGTGCTCCGAAATACTCTACTTAAGCAGTCAATAATCCATTGAATCAAGTCTCGTGATCCTCAAAGAATTAAGTCAACTAGACCTGAAGTATCTCAATTCCAGCTCCTATAAGGTTCCTGTTAATTAGGTAGATATAAGGTCCAACCAAAATCCAATCACCGGATTTTATTTAGACTTGTTCAACCATCAAACTCAATCCGAAAAATGCTCATGCTATGCAAATGCTATGCCGAATGTAGAAAATAATTGATGCAATTTTCAAAGATTTTGAGCTTTTTATGGATTTTTGAAAAGATGTTGCATATGCATTTTTTTTATTTTTCAAAAAGATTTTTCAAATGGTTTTGGTATTTTAATTTTGCAAATGTTTTTGGGATGTTTGAAAACAAAGATTTTGGATAAAAACTTGGTACAAAAATATTTACACGGGAATGTATCTTATATTTACAAGAAGTGGATTTTAAGAATTTTACAAGGGGTAAGTGGTCAATTTTATAAATATATATAATGGATTTTGGTGTGATGTGTGTATTCCTCAAACTTATTTGAAAAAGGTTTTTTAAACAGTTTTGAAAACTATAGTCCAAAATAATTTTTACAAACATTTGTACAAACATGTACACACATTTGAAAATAATTTTGCAAAGGTTTTCCAAACTATATATATATATATATTTCAAATATTTTTGCAACCATTTTTCAAACCATTTGCAAATCATTTTTCAAACCACTTGCAAATCATTTTTCAAACATTTTATTTCACACAAAGAAGAGAAATTTTACAAACAAAATGTTTTACAAAGGTTGAAAACATGTAATAAAACATTTTCAAAATAGTTTTCAAAAGATTTTTCAAAATGATTTTCAAACTATTTCTCAAACATTTTGCAAAAAATATTTTCACCTGATTTATTAATCAGTAAATACAAAAATATTTTGAGGAATAATCAACTTCTTTTTATTAAGTGATTTTAATGATTTTTTATAAGTATAATTAGCCATATTTATTAAGAAAAATACGAAAGTACGAGTTATGGCTAAAGTATATACACAGTATATACAATCCCCCTATACTTAGCTTGAGCTATGTCCTCATAGATCGGAGAGAAAAAGAGAAGACATCACTCGTGCTGAGTATAGAAAAGTCTAAAGAATAAATAAATAAGAAATGCATGAATAAACAAATGAGAAGTCGACCGTCCCCCTATACTTAGGATCAAATAATCCTAAGTATAGCAAACTGTACACAAAGCAGGGAGGGTTAGGGGTGGGAATGAATAGATCGTACTCAGATTGTCTTCCCCTATACTTAGGGTAAGATATCCCTAAGTGTAGACAAGAAGAGGAGACAGTGGAGAGGATCGAAAAGAATGAAAACTCGGGGTGCACACCCCCTATACTTAGGACAAAGTACGTCCTAAGTATAGAAGACTGACAACAAGGGGCGTCACCTTTTTGATAGATAAAGAAGATAGAAAAGGAAAAGAAGAAAAGAAGAAAAGAGAATAAACAAATCACAGCTCAGTCTGTCTCCCTCTATACTCAGGGTAAAATACCCTGAGTATAGACAAGAAGAGACAGAAGAGGGGATCATAGAATAGTACAACTCAGTGTGTGCACCCCCTATACTTAGGACAAGGTGTATCCTAAGTACAGCAAAATCATAAGATGACGACGTGGTAGCAGACATAAAGAAAGAAAGAATGAATGATATAGACATATGGATCTATATAGTGGGAGATGGAAGTAATAACCATGTATGAGATGCATGTGATGTGAGTCAAAGAGCACATCTCATACCAGATGAATGGGGGCAACGTCAACGGTCGGTGGATCATGATCTATATACAGCTTCATGCACTGACCGTTAACTCGAAAGGTAGAGGAAGATGACAACTCGGATATATCAATACTGCCATTGTCATGTACCTTTCTGACCACATAAGGACCTTTTCCATTTACTCTATAATTTTCCTGGAAATAATTTCAGCCTAGAATCAAATAACCATACACGCTGATCCGACTTAAACTGTTTATGAGAATCGTGCAATATCTTCACTTTTTCCTTGTATTGTAGGCTACTCGAAAAGGCTGTATCTCTCAGTTCCTCCAGGGCTGCCAACTCAGTTTTCCTCTATTCTCCTATACTCTCAGGATCCAATAATAACTCTGTAACTGCCCATAGTGACTTGTGCTTGATTTCCACTGGTAAGTGGCACAGCTTGCCATAGACGAGACGAAAGGGAGATGTCCCTAATGGTGTCTTGAAGGAAATCCGATAGACCCTCAAGACCGAGTCCAAAAGCTGTGACCAATCCTTTCGATCTGGGAAAACTACCTTCTGTAAAATAGTCTTGATCTCCCTGCTCGATACTTCAGCAAGACCATTAGTCTGAGAGTGATATGGAGTGGCAACATGATGGTCAATGCTGAACTCATCTGCAAGGGCCCTTACCTTGTCATTGATAAAGTGAGACCCCCCGTCTGAAATCAGAACTCTAGGTACCCCGAACCGTGAAATGATATTTTTCCTCAAAAAACGACACACAGACTTAGTGTCTGCGGCTCGGGCAGGGATGGCCTCGACCCAACGACTCACATAATCCACATCAAGTAGAATGTACTCAAACCCCTGACTCTTAGGAAATGGGCCCATGAAATCAATGCCCCATGCGTCAAAAACCTCACAAAAGTAAATGGGTTGCATGGGCATCATATCTCTCTGTCCGCAAGTACCCATCTTCTGACAGTCAGTACACCTCTTCACGAATTCGTCTGAATCCTTGAAGAGAGTAGGCCACCAAAGGCCGGATTGGAGCACCTTCTGCGATGCCCGTCTCCCAGAATGATGTCCTCCTACCTCAAGCTTGTGGCAGTAGGTGAGGACGCTATGCTGCACTTCTTGAGGAATACACCTCCTTCATATACTATCCCCTCCTTCATGGTAAAGGATGAAATCCTCCCAATGGTATGACTTGGCCTTCGCAAGGAAGGTCTCAAGTCGTTGCTGATAAACCCAAAAATTAGATCGATCTTGTGTTCCACACAAGGCGGGAGCACAGTCGAAGTGTCGACCAATCAAAAGCTGAGTTTAATCAACAATTAACCCACACTAAAGATCAATAAATTAGAAATAATGTGGAGTTAAAATTTATTTTTAACTCTGCACAAATGGTGTATAGTGACAAGTATGTAGAGAGTTCGAACACAGGGAGCAAGCAGGGTAATTCAAAAATTTGCGCACAAGTGAGTGAGTGTGTCAAGTGTCTACACTAAGCAAGCAAGCAAATAAATGTTTGTGGGTTTTTAATTTTTAATTTTTTTATTTATTTTTAATTAATTTTTAATTTTGTATTTTTGTTTTTAATTTTCTGATTTTTATATTTTATATTTTATATTTTTTAATTCTTTTTTTTAATGTTGGAATTTAAAACCGATGTAATAAAAGATAAGATAAATGATTTATAAAAATGCACAAAAATATCCAAAAATTCAGAAATAAAATGTTTTTGATATTTTTAGGATTTTTTACTATTTTTGTGATTTTTGGGGATTTTTCAAAGTGTTTTTGGTATTTTTAAAGACTGAAATAAAGCAAAATAGCGAAATAAGTGCTGGCTGTGAATAAAATGAAAATTGAAATTAGCAAACCGCAACCAAAATTTTTCACACTAATTTTCAAATAAAGAGAACAAAATAGAGAACAAACAGGACCTGAGTTTATATTTTTTGGATTTTTCTTTGATTTTATATATTTTTTTGAAGTTTTTGAGTGTTTTAAATTTTTTAGTGTTTTTCTTTTGAGATTTTTAGTGATTTTTGGACTGACACTAAAATAGGGTAAAATAGACAGTAGGGAATTTTTTTGGAATTTTTCGAAGTGTTTTAATATTTTTTTGGCATTTTCTAAGCTAGACAGTAGAGAAAGAGCATGGTTTTGATTTTTAATAAATATAAAAATAAATTAAAATCACAAACTAAACATGTAGCGTGGAAGAGTAAGTGCACAGGAGCTTAAGTTCAAAATTTGGAAATTTTTGGACTTAAAATGATAATTTAAATAATTAGAGCAAGTATCCCAATATTAAACAAGCCTGGCAGGGGTATATATGTAATTTCTCAAACATCCAGGGGTCTACATGCAATTTGCCACAAAGTTTTTAAACTAAACATTCAATTTCTAGGGTCAGACAGCAATTACAAAACCCGGAGGGGCCTCAGTACAAAATCCCCAAGCCTAACACGTGCGCAACACGCGCCTGGCAGGGGCATGAGTGCAATATTTAAAACTGTCAGGGGGGTCGATGCAAAATAGCCCAAAGTTTTACACTGTGATACAATATTTTTGGACTGAAATGAAATACCCAAACCTCAAGGGGTGTCCTTGCAAAATGCCCACCCCCTCACACGCACAAGCACGTGAGGTGACGTGGCGAAGGACCTAAGTGCGAATAAAATAAAGGCAAGGGTTCACATGCAAATATTACAAAATTTTAACACTTGAGACAAAAGTTCAAATATTGAAACTTAAATACAAAAGGCACGAGGGGTGAGTTGCAAAATACCCTCTTGTGCGCGATCCAACGGCGGATGATGGGTCACTTAGACACGTGGCGCGTTGTGGACGGTCGATGACGCTTCGCGGCTGAGCGGCGACGATTAGATCTCCAGCGATGATCAACGGTCGAAGCTGGTGGAGATCCAACGGCAGCTGCTCGATCTGGGACTCCTCCTCGATCCAACGGCTGAGAGGTTGGTTGCAAGAACAGGGAAGAGCGCCGACGAAGGCGAGCTTCTCCGTCCTCGATCTCCTTCCTCCGGCGACGATAGGTCCTCAAAATAGACAAGGAGCGTCCTGGGATCGTCTTCTATCTCCTGGGGGCGTTAAAAAGCCACGGGGATGCCCGTGGTGCTCTCGGGCAGCGGGCGGAGCTGGGGGGCTGCGTCTGCTCCGGCGAGCTCCAAAACTCGCCTCCAGGCACTTTCACGTTCGCGTCGACCTGCAAAAATGGTCAAGGAGTCCAGGGCAAACTGCCTGGATCCTTGGATGGACTCGAGGATGCTCGGATCGAGATGGAGATGCACGGCTGGAGGTGCGCTCCGGCCAAGGTGCTTGATTTGGCGATTTAGTCGATTGAACTTCATTTTTTTTGGGTTTTCGAAGCTAAGGTTAACAGGAAGCTAATGCGCGAGAAATAAAAGGGGGAAAGGGCCCTCATTGGCCGGAGCCAGAAGGGAAAAAGTACCTCGATCGGCGACTTTGCGGGAGGTGGTGGAAGCGCCTCCGACTTCCTCTGCCCTGGCTGAACGCACGGCGTGGGAGCTGTCACCTCCACGAGTGCTTGGAGCACAAGAAAAGCAAGGAAGGGTGGACCGAAGGTGTTCAAAATCAAAAGGAAAGATGGGGGCTCGTTATATTTGGTTTGACCTCGAGTTGCAGGAGCTCGAAGATCGACGATTCTGGAGCGCCCCAGTGATCCTTGGCCCGAGGAGAGATATGGGCGAGCCTCCTCGATCATCGACGAACAAAAGTCAAGAAGGCGCTAGCACGAGATGATGCACCAAGTGCCCTCGAAAAAATCGAGAAAACGGCCCAAAAATGAGCCTCTGACAAAGCTACAGGGGGTAGGGCGTCCAGTTGACCGCGGTCAACTGTTGACCCCTCCTGGTTGGTCCACGTGGACCAACCAGAAAAAACCATGAAAAATCATTTGTAAAATCAATAAAAAATAGAATTAGGTCGAATTAATTAATAGTTATAAAATGAAAAATGTTTAAAAATTTATGTAGTATTTTATTTTGATTTTTAATTATTTTTATGAGATATATTTTTACAAGTTACCTTTTTAGCTCTATATAGGTATAATACCTATGTATTTTAGTATTTTATTTTTGTTTTGTGTATTTTATTCTTAGTACTTTCATTTCTTATTTTCTAAAATTATGAAATACTTTTATGCACTTAATTATATTTTTATTTTATTGAAGTATTTTGTATATTAAATAAAATCTAAGAGTGTTTTGTATAGGTATATGTATAGGCAGTATACCTATGTATTCTTTATACAAGTATTTTTATTTTGTATTTCCTTTGCAATTTTATTTTAATTTTAATACACATATATATTATAAGTATTATTTACATAATTATAAAAATATAAAAATACAAAAATAATGAATAAAAAATAAATTGAATATTTTAATCTGTACATTTATACAATGAGGGTCCAAAACTCAACTTTCAAACTGTAGCTCCGCCAAATGCGAAACCACCACCTTTGGATAGATTATTTTATTCTATATACAATTAAAGGTGAGTACACTGCATTTGGAGTTGTCAGTTGTGAGATACGGGTCTGGAAAGTTGGGATTCTGGATTCTTATTCAGACCATATCTTTTTATCTGTTCATTATTTTTCTGTGAAATCAATTTTGTATTTTTCTTTATTAAATTATCTACAACTTTCATGTACAAAGTTTCTTCATTTGATGTATAAAAAGTGGAACCAAAAATTGGTTCCAAAATGACTAAAGAATGAAGAGAATGTATAGGTATTTTCTCTGTATTTCTGACCTTATCTCCCCCTACTTTATTCCTGGTCGACCTATTCATCAAGATGCCTAGATCTCAGGGATTTTGGGTCATAAAATATTTACAATATTTTATTCCTTTTCTTTTCTTTATTTATTCTATAATTTTGGCTTTAATTACAGTATTTTATACAGTATCTGAATGCACATGCATGGATGCTAAGATGCTCTATTTAAGGGTATTTACAGGCATTTGCTAGGGTTTTTGGTGCCAAAATGATAGAATAAAGATGATGAAATGTGGATTCATCATCCCCCTATACTTTACCTTTGCTAGTCCCTAGCAAACACTTATGCAATAAGTGCAAAAAGAAAAGAAAGAAAAGAAAAAGAAGAACTTGGATTTAGTTTGGTTATTAAACTTGTCTTCACAAAATCGAAGTTTGGAGCTTAAGTCGGACCTTTGGAAATTTAGTGCGGGCGGAACCTTAGTAAGAACTGTGTTTGAAATTCAACAGTCCTTGAGAATCCCAAAACTCTGTCCAAGTCTCCTCAATAGCCAGGTCAGAAATATATCAATTCATACGCAGACTCTTACGACTATGAATCTGACTTGTACAGTGTACGTGATGGTGGCTCTCCCCAACTAGAATGACAAAGAGACTGACTTCTCCAGTACGACAACCCAATGATTCCCCAATCCAATGACTCCATCCTCGAGGAGCGGGGTATTCCCTTCTAAGTTCAAGTGGCAACCAGCTCAAGAGGAGGGGGTGAAGAGAAGAATGGACGGTAGCCAGTGTAGCTACCTATCCCGGGATGCAAGACCAGTGTAGTCAAGTCATCCTGCTGCAGGCTCACATGTTTGACTTTGGAACTCAAGCTTGCTTATTGACTTTGTACATACTTGCAGGCTTTTATTTTTGTACATGCCTGAACTTTTTTTTTTGAATACTATATACAGCATCATTTACATAAGGAGTTTTTCCTCTTGAGCCAGTAGACTATCCCTCTTTTGAAGCTTCATCGCAACCCACAACCTCCTGTCTTTAGACTTCCTAATCACTGGACGGGTTGGAGTGTATTTCCCTCCCTATAGGAGGACAAGTGTTTCCACTTGTGTGCGTCTCATACCGGCAAATCCAATCCCCTCACCACTCCAACTGAGTTGAGCCATGTGAAAGGTGCAAGTGTCCAAGTTAGGTCATTATCAACAAGAGTCGTGCGTGTGCTCCGAAATACTCTACTTAGGCAGTCAAGAATCCATTGAACCAAGTCCCGTGATCTTCAAAGAATTAAGTCAACTAGACCTGAAGTACCTCAAACCCAGTTCCTATAAGGTTCCTGTTATTAGGTAGATTTTAAGGTCCAATCAAGCTCCAATCTTCGGATTTTACTTAGACTTGTTCAACTATAAAACTCAACCCGAAAAATGCTAATGCTTATGCAATGTAATGTAGAAAATATTTTTGTGATGCAATTTTCAAAGGTTTTGATCTTTTTATGGATTTTTGAAAATATGAAGATGATGCATACACAGATGCATTTTTTGTATTTTTCAAAAAGATTTTTCAAATGTTTTTGGATTTTAATTTTGCAAATATTTTTGGGATTTTTTTTGAAAACAAAAAGGTTTTGGCAAAAAGCTAGGTTAAAAATATGTACACGGAAGTGCTTCTTATATTTACAAGAAGTGGTTTTAAGAATTTACAGGGTAAGTGGTCAATTTTATACATATATACATATAGTGGCTTTTGGTGTGATGTCAGTATTCCTCAAACATATTTGACACAAATTTTTCACACAATTTTTGAAAACTATAGTCCAAAATAATTTTTACAAGCATTTTACAAACAAGTACACACATTTGAAAATCATTTTGCAAAGGCTTTCAAAACAGTATATATAGGTTTTTCAAACATTTTTGCAACCATTTTTCAAACCATTTGCAAATCATTTTCCAAACATTTTATTTCACACAAAGAAAAGAAATTTTACAATCCACACATTTTACACAGGTTGAAAACATGTAACAAAATATTTTCAAAATAGTTTTCAATAGATGTTCACAAAGTTTTTCAAACTATTTTTCAAACATTTTGCAAAAAACATTTTCACCTGATTTATTAATCAGTAATTACACAAAAAGAATTTGAGGAATAACCACATCTTTTTATTAAGGATTTTTAATGAATTTTAAAGAATTATTAGCCATATTATTAAGAAAATACGAAAGTACGAGTTATGGCTAAAGTATATACGCAGTATATATGACCCCCTATACTTAGCTTGAGCTATGTCCTCATAGATCGGAGAGAAAAGAGAAGACATAACTCGTACTAAGTATAGGAAAATCTAAAGAATAAAGGAATAAGAGATGAATGAACGAATGATAAGTTGACCGTCCCCCCTATACTTAGGATCAAGTAATCCTAAGTATAGCAGATTGTACACAACGCAAGGAGGGTCAAGGGTGGGAATGAACAGATCATACTCAGATTGTCTCCCCCTATACTTAGGGTAAAATATCCCTAAGTATAGACAAGAAGAGGAGACAATGGAGAGGATCGAAAAGAATAGAGAACTCGGGGTGCACGCCCCCTATACTTAGGACAAAGTACGTCCTAAGTATGGAAAATTGTCTACAATGGCGACACCTTTTTGATAGATACAGAAAATAGAAATGGAAAAGAAGAAAAGAAGAAAAGAAGAAAATAAATCAACAAATGAAATTGTGATATGAACAGATGGATCTGTATAGCAGATGATTGAATTGATCACCATGTATGAGATGCAGATGATGAGAGTCAAAGGACACATCTCATACCAGAAGAACGGGGGCAACGTCAATGGTCGGCGGATCATGATCAAGATATAGTTTCAGGCGTTGACCATTGACGCGGAAGGTAGAGGAAGATGACGGTTCGGATATGTCGATGCTGCCATTGTCATGTACCTTCCTGACCACATACGGACCTTTCCACTTGCTCTGCAACTTCCCTGGGAATAATTTCAGCCTGGAATGAAACAACTATACTCTCTGATCTGGCTCAAACTGTTTATGGCTGATATGCGAATCATGCCATGTCTTTACTTTTTCCTTGTACTGTAGGCTGTTAGAAAAGGCTGTATCTCTCAATTCTTTCAGGGCTGCCAATTCTGCTCTTCTCTGGTCTCCTATACTCTCGGGATCCAAAAGCAACTCAGTGACTGCCCAAAAAGATTTGTGCTTGATTTCCACTGGCAAATGGCACGGCTTGCCATAACTGAGACGAAAGGGAGATGTCCCCAATGGATTCTTGAAAGAAGTCCGATAAGCCCACAAGACCGAATCCAAAAGCTGTGACCAATCCTTTCGGTCTGGGCGGACAACTTTCTGCAAGATAGTCTTTATCTCCCGATTCGATACTTCGGCAAGACTAATAGTCTGAGGGTGATATGGAGTGGCAACCCGATGGTCAATACCGAACTCGTCTGCAAGGGCCCTAACTTTGTCATTGATGAAATGAGACCCCCCGTCTGAAATCAAGACTCTAGGTACCCCGAACCGTGAAATGATATATTTCCTCAAGAACTTGCAAACGGTTTTAGCATCTGCGGCTCGGGCGGGGATGGCCTCAACCCATCGGCTGACATAATCCACAACAAGCAAAATATGCTCGAATCCCTGACTCTTAGGAAATGGGCCCATGAAATCAATCCCCCATGCATCAAAAACCTCACAAAAGTGAATGGGTTGCATGGGCATCATGTCTCTCTGTCCGCAGGTTCCCATTTTCTGACAGTCAATACATCTCTTCACGAACTCATCAGAATCCTTGAAGAGAGTAGGCCACCATAGGCCGGATTGAAGCACCTTCTGTGCTGTTCTTTTTCCAGAATGATGTCCTCCTGCCTCAAGCTTGTGGCAGTATGTGAGGACGCTATGATGCTCTTCTTGAGGAATGCACCTTCTCCAGATACTGTCCCCTCCTTCATGATAAAGGACGGGATCCTCCCAATGGTAAAACATGGCCTTCGCCAGGAAGGTCTCAAGTTTTTGCCTGGGCCAACCTTGTGGGACCGTCTTGGCTACAAGATAGTTCACAATGTCAGCATACCATGGGAGTGAGGTGATAGCCAAGATCGCCTCATCTGGGAATGTCTCTGTGATAGGTGCGCTGGGCTTAGATTCCTCAAGATTCTCCAATCTGGAGAGATGATCCGCCACCACATTCTTGACTCCATGCTTGTCCTTAATCTCAATATCAAATTCCTGGAGTAGAAGTATCCATCTGGTGAGACGTGCTTTGGCATCCTTCTTATCCATTAAGTACCGGATGGCAGTGTGATCAGTGTAGATGGTTACTCTAGATCCGAGAATGTAAGATCGATACTTATCAAGAGCGAATACTACGGCCAGCATCTCCTTCTCAGTCACAGTGTAATTCCGCTGCGCGGCATCCAAAGTTCGGCTGGCGTAGTGAATGGCAAAAGGTAAACCATCCCTCCTCTGTCCAAGCACAGCCCCAACGGCATAATCTGAAGCATCCGTCATGATCTCGAATGGGAGAGACCAATCGGGTGGCTGAAGGACAGGAGCTGAAACAACCATATTTTTGAGAGTTTCGAAAGATTCAAGACACTTATCATTGACAATAAACTCGGTGTCTTTTGTCAGCAAGTCAGTGAGCGGTCGGGCAATTCGACTGAAGTCCTGAATGAACCATCGGTAGAAACCGACATGCCCCAGAAAAGACCGTAACTGACGCAAGTTGGACGGCGGATTGAGTTTTCTGATGATATCCACCTTAGCCGGATCGACCTCCATGCCCCTGTTGGAGACGATATGACCAAGGACCGTCCCTTGAGTCATCATGAAATGACTCTTCTCCCAGGATAAGACAAGATTGACCTCAATGCAGCGCTTGAGCACACGGTCTAGGCAGTCAAGACAAGCGTCGAACCCGTCGCCATAGACCGAGAAGTCGTCCATGAAGACCTCTAAATAGTCACCCACCATGTCCGAGAAGATGGACAACATGCACCTTTGGAATGTCGCCGGAGCGTTACATAGACCAAAGGGCATCCGTCTGAAAGCATACGTCCCAAACGGACATGTGAATGTCGTTTTCTCCTGGTCTTCGGGCGCAATGGCCACTTGATTGTATCCAGAGTACCCATCAAGAAAACAATAATGACTCTTCCCAGCTAGCCGCTCGATAATCTGATCAATGAATGGTAGCGGGAAGTGATCCTTCTTGGTGGCCTCATTCAATCGTCTGTAGTCCACACAGACCCTCCAAGAAGTTGGTACTCTGGTAGCGATCTCCTCTCCAGACTCATTGACAACTGTCGTGATACCCGTCTTCTCAGGTACCACATGTAGCGGACTTACCCATTTGGAGTCAGAGATGGGATAGATAAAATCGGCGCTCCACCACTTGGAAATTTCTTTCATGACTACGTCTCGAAGATTCGGGTTCAGCCGTCGTTGGAACTCACGCGACGGCTTAGCGTTATCCTCAAGATAGATGTGGTGAGAGCAAAGATTTGGGCTCAGCCCCTGGAGATCAGCTATACTCCAACCGATTGCCTTGCGGTTTCTTTCAAGAACCTCCATCAGACGAGATTCTTGCTCTCCAGTCAAATCTGCTGAGATAATGACTGGGTACATTTCTGGCGCACCCGCAAGGAATCTGTATGTCATCGACTGCGGCAGAGGTTTTCGTTCTGGACAACTGGGAGGAGGCAGATCTGGCTTCTGATATGTTTGTGTAAATGCTACCAGGTCTGCATGGGAGAACTCTCGCTCTGCATGAATTTCTGACGAAGGGCGGCCTGCTGAATCATCAATAATCTGCACTGGCTCGCACTCTGTCATGGCTGTTGGCTCAGAAGGAATCAGACAAGGCAAATAATCATCAAAGTCATCCCAGTTAATGTCTGAATCCGAGGGATCTGAAGAAGATGAACATGATTGAAATTCCTCAGCACCACTCATCACAACACTGTCAGCTTCAGATATATCCTCATCCAGGGTTGTGCTTTCCCGGCTCTCGACTGCCATGAGCTTGAGATATAGTGAATCTGTAGGCAAGGCGAGAGTCGGTGCTACGAGATCTTTCCAGTTGGATTCATCATCAGTCATCTCAAAATCACAAACCTGGTGGATGTCTAACTCCTCCTCTGTCATCTGCTCGGCTTCGCTGGATTGTTCTGAGCATGCCAACTCTCTGGCTCTGGTCTGGTCGATCGTATCTATTTGTATGCTTTCGCCCTCTACGCGAAAACATACCGTCCCACTGTCATGGTCGGATACCGCCTTGGCAGTGGCCAAAAATGGGCGTCCAAGTATGATGGGGGCATCGGTTACCGACTCAGGGATCTCCATGTCCAATACAACAAAGTCCACGGGGAATTTCAGGCCCTGAATGGTAACGACCACGTCCTTCAACAACCCCTTCGGCCTCTTAATTGACCTATCAGCAAACTGAAGGACCGTTCTGCTTCGAAGAAGAGGGCCAAACTCGAATTGCTTGAGTAAGGCTGCCGGAAGGAGGTTGATCGAAGACCCGCTGTCTAATAGAGTACGATCGAACCGCTGCTTCTGGATCTCGCATCTGACATAGGAAGCTCATGTATCAGGTCGCTTGGCTGGCAATGTGTTCTGAATGGCGCAACAAGTGTCGTGAGTGAGCATATGGATTTGATCTCTGTGCCTCTTCTTCCTTCGGACAGTAGTTGTCTCTTTCAAGTTCTTTTTGAAGAAGGGGATATGCTCAAATGCTTCTCGTAGAGTCAGCTGAATGTGAAATCTATCAATCATTTCATTGCCGAACTCTACCTGCTGGTTCTTCTTTGGATTTTCTTTTTTATTCCCCTTCGCTTGGCGGAGTGCCTCAGTGAAGGGGATGGTAGGGGCCTCCTCAGATGGAGGACTAGGAATCGGTCCCTGTGCTTGTGAAGAAGGAGAATCCATACAGTAATCATCATTCACCACATATGGATCCGCAATTTGAACAGAAACCTTTCCTTTATTCATATTTTTGTTTTTCTTTTTGCTCCCACAGTCTCTAGGTACAAAATGTGGCAACATCACAGATGGTGGCTCAACAAAAAAAGATGTAGTGGCCTCAGCACCACCACTAGCACCGGTCTTCGCGGCATCAGCACCGCGCTCTGGTTCATCATCCAAAATGGTGGCATCAGTACCACCGTCTGCAACTAGTATCACGACGGCATCAGCACCGTCGTCCTGGACTCCATCATGGGTGGCATCAGCACCACCGTCTTCAGCATCGTCATTAGCGGCATCAACACCGCTATTCTGCTCCTCTGGCGCTCCTGGTTCAGCATTTGGTTGTCGCTCAGAAGAGGCGCCGCCGGCTGGCATCCTACCACTCCTAGTAGTCACAAAATCAGCATCATTCAAAGAATAAGATATATCATTCAAATCGTTACTAGAAGAGGTATCCTCTGTAAACTCTACCTGCTCAGACTTCCTTTTTAGATTGTTCGGGTTAGGTTCAATCTGAGCGAGTATGGCGGCCTTGCCTTTTATGATGTCCCTCATCTCCTGCCGGAATTCATCCATTTCTTGCCTGAAAGATGTGCGCTGTTCAGATAGCAAGCATGCAAGATCATCAAGGGCCGGGTTCTCAAAGGCAGGACCCTGAGAACCGGATGGCTGTCCCTGCTGGAAATGGGGCTGCTGCTGCTGTGGCTGATACTGGGGGGAAGGATGGTGATAAGAATGCTGAGGCTGTTGTCGCTGCCTCCACTGTTGTCCCTGATAGGCGGGACGAGGACCACTCTGATATTGCTGTTGATGGGCGTACTGGGGCTGCTGGTGTTGCTGCTGTGGCTGGCCGTTCTGCTGTCCTTGGGCAGGGTTCTGCTGCTGGGAAGAGGATCCACCATTGCCCCAATGGAATCCGGGGTGATCCCGACGAATCCCGGGCTGAGGGTACCGGTCGTACCAAATCCCATTGACTTCCATCAATGGCTCCTGCTCAAAGGAGGGTGGAGGAAGAACTGCCAGTGGCTGCTCCGGCTGATACACCACCATCTGCGTCTCCTGAGACGGCGGTTGCTCTGGATGGTACTGTAGCAATGGAACCGGCTCTGCCTGGATATGATTCACCTCTCGGTATGAGGTAGAGGGTTGGTTGGAGCTGCTACCGCTGGAGTCAGCCCGTGACCTGGGAGGTTGTTGGGAGTGAGCTTGTGCCTCCTGAATGCATAGGATTTGAGTTTTCAGGTCACTCATGGTTTTGGTGAGAAGGTCCATCTGAGCAAGACCTTGGTTCTGCTTCTTCTCGAGGATCTCAATGCGGTCCAACTTCTCACTAATAATGCCCATGTCGGCTGCGGCTGATTCGGCTTGGGCTGCGGCTACCGACGTTGTATTGGGACCGGCATCGATGCGGGCGATCCTCTGAAATGATCCCGCTCCTTGCGGGGGCTTCTGCTGTGTGTAGACTCGGGCTTGGGTCATCACAGTGGAGTTTTCTGCCATGCCTTCGTAGATGGCCCAGACGTCGTCTTCTCCCTTGGAGAAATAAGACCCACCACAAGAGGCGTTCACTAGCCCCTGCAGCTCCGGCGTCAGCCCACAGAAGAAACTCTGCACGAGATTGGGCTTGGAAATGTCGTGATGTGGACACCGGTCGATGAGCTCTCTGAATCGATCCCAAGCTTCATGGAACTGTTCATTTGGGATCATGACGAAGTTACTGATCATGGCTCGAGCTGCGTTGGTCCGGCCGAGAGGGTAGTATTTCTTCAGGTTCGCGGTCCGGAGATCTGCCCATGTGTCGACGAATCGCCCAAGGTGTTTGAGCCAATATGCGGCTCTGTCAACCAGAGAGAATGGAAAGGCGATCATCTTTATGGTGTCCTCGGTCATCAACCGATCATGGATAGTGCTGCAAATCATCTCAAATTCCTGGAGGTGGAGGTGCGGCTCTTCGGTCGGCAACCCATGGAACTTGGGTAGAAGCTGGATGGGGTCGAAGCTCGAAATCTCCGTGAATTGGCGGGAGTCTGATCCAGCGGTGAGTAAGGGATGCAGCTAGGTTGTGCAACTCCCTCATGATGGTCTGTGGCGGTCGCTCAACGTCTGGATCGCCCCCTCCTGCATCTGGTCCTCCTCCTCCTCCACCGTCGCCGCCCCCAGGTCAGTTCTCTCTCATCTGTGCTATTTCTCTCATCAGATCACCCATGAATGTTCCCTGGTCACGGATCTGTCTCTGCATGGTCTCCAGGGATGCTAACAAGGAGTTGTTGATGGCCACCTGATCAATTATGAATGGAGGGTGATCATGGTCATCTGGGTGCTCGCCTCTGTCTCCCATCGCTGGATTTTCTGAAAAAGCAAAAGAGGCCATCTCAGGTGCTGTCGAATGAACCGAACTCTGTGATGCACTGAATTCTGAAACAATTGGATTGAGAGAAGGAGAATGGGAAGGGTGGTCGAGCGGACTCTCCGAGGTATTCCTAGATGAATGAGGAGGAGTGCTGGATAGCGGTGCCGACAAGGTCGGTCTAAGAGATCTCCGTCCCATCATCTTGATTATTTGGGAAGATCAGGGAAAATGCAAGAGAAGAAGAAAGGAATGAAATGAGATGCAACAAAATCACGCACAATTGTGCTGTGTTTTTGATCTTGACCTAAACAAATCTAGCACTCAAACACAAAGCAGGGGTAAGTTCACCAACTCAACACGTGAAGCCGTGAAGGTTCGGGTGTTATCTTGTCAATTTTAGCTTGTTTTCAGGAATTTATCTTGTCACGAGTCCTTAGAGCGCTACGCCTAAAGGAGAGAGTACTGCCGGGAAAGTGTCCCCGTACTTGTCCTCCTCCTGTGTAACCTGTAACTTGCGCTTTTTAAGGTCCTTGTAACCCTTCCTAGATCCCTACTCAGCCAAAGAAATAGAAGGAGGAAGCCGATAGGCGAAACCGATATTTCGGACCTCGCTCGTAACGGAATCACCCGTGAGCGTGCAAGATCCTACTCGGACGCAGCCGGTGAGATAGACACACCCGTGAAGGCGTGGCCTAAGCTCGGTACTTCGGACGAGGTCGGCGCTCACACAATAGTGAGTCACCAATGGCGACCAAGCCCTACTCGACTACGTACGATAGTAGCGCCAATACTTCGGAAATCCAGGCGATACACAAGGCAGCCACAAGTTGGGTTTTTGGCTCTAATCCTTACGAAGCGCTCACCTCACTTGGAAGGAGACCTTCCCATGCAACCTGAATACAAGTGAGGGTGTTACTCTCCCCAAGCAATGAATCCAATTATAGATTTTATTTTTGGTCAAATTTTCTTAGCAGTCCCTTTATTAATTTTTTTGGTGATATCGCTTCTTTTGAGTAGATTCAAACAAGCGCCTAACGGTTTTTGTATTTTTCTTGATCCTACTTTGTTCCAAAAACAGAGGGAGAATAGAGTCGGAAAAGCCGTGCAAGTCGACACCAAGGTGGAAATCTCACCTTTGTGCCTAAATGATGCATGCAAAGTAAGAAGACTTACAGCGAATCCCAGCTCTCTCCATGCGGGATGCAAAGCAGAATTTGTGAACCTAATCTATATGGCGACATGCAAAAACGGAAATCGTCCTAGAATAGGCAAATGCTAGCGTGAAGAACTACAAGCTAGCCACTAACTCTCAATCCGAGTGTCCGGTCTAGGCTCACCCCTCCTCTGCTCAACACATTTGAGTTAGGAGAAAGCGCTTGTTCGGGAATGAGCTCGCGGTGCGTGGATCGAAAGCTAATAGCTAGCTATTTAATTAGTCTAAGTCCAACAACGAACTATAGGAGCATGCAAAGGTAATTAGTGTGTTTGGACTTATTCTAATCGAATCAAGCAGGACCTATGATTTAAGGGCTCAATCCACAAAAGAAAGGAAAAAGGAAAACAAAATCAAAAAATAACAAGCGATAAAAACGCGAGAAAAATCGCGGTGAGCCCCCGGGTGAACAAACACCCGGAAATTAGGCCCGATAGTGTCCAAGTGTCCAATGTACCTGTATTATTACAATTAATGAATCACTCTCTCACAAAAATAAGAGCTAAACTAAGCATTCCCTCTCAATCTTCCTACTCTCTCCTGCCGGCTTGACCTAGAAGGCTGGCTCCGCTTCCCAAGGTTGCTTCGGGTCACCTAAGCGATCCGCCTTGCTCCGCGGTCCCTCGCAAGAAGACAAAAAAAAGTGGTCAGAATATCTCAATCAATATATATCAAAAATGTGAGAGATAGAAAATAAAGCAATAGTGGACAACAATCACAATCAAACAAAAATGAGCTACTCGTTGTTGCTCCCCGGCAACGGCGCCATTTGATAAACCCAAAAATTAGATCGGTCTTGTGTTCCACACAAGGCGGGAGCACAGTCGAAGTGTCGACCAATCAAAAGCTGAGTTTAATCAACAATTAACCCACACTAAAGATCAATAAATTAGAAATAATGTGGAGTTAAAATTTATTTTTAACTCTGCACAAATGGTGTATAGTGACAAGTATGCGGAGAGTTCGAACACAGGGAGCAAGCAGGGTAATTCAAAAATTTGTGCACAAGTGAGTGTGTGTGTCAAGTGTCTACACTAAGCAAGCAAATAAATGTTTGTGGGTTTTTAATTTTTAATTTTTTATTTATTTTTAATTAATTTTTAATTTTGTATTTTTGTTTTTAATTTTCTGATTTTTATATTTTATATTTTATATTTTTTTAATTCTTTTTTTAATGTTGGAATTTAAAACCAATGTAATAAAAGATAAGATAAACGATTTATAAAAATGCACAAAAATATCCAAAAATTCAGAAATAAAATGTTTTTGATATTTTTAGGATTTTTTGCTGTTTTTGTGATTTTTGGGGATTTTCAAAGTGTTTTTGGTATTTTTAAAGACTGAAATAAAGCAAAATAGTGAAATAAGTGCTGGCTGTGAATAAAATGCAAATTAAAATTAACAAACAGCAACCAAAATTTTCACACTAATTTTCAAATAAAGATAATAAAATAGAGAACAAACAAGACCTGAGTTTATATTTTTTGGATTTTTCTTTGATTTTATATATTTTTTTGAAGTTTTTGAGTGTTTTTAAATTTTTAGTGTTTTTCTTTTGAGATTTTTAGTGATTTTTGGACTGACACTAAAATAGGGTAAAATAGACAGTAGGGAATTTTTTTGGAATTTTTCGAAGTGTTTTAATATTTTTTTGGCATTTTCTAAGCTAGACAGTAGAGAAAGAGCATGTTTTTTATTTTTAATAAATATAACAATAAAATAAAATCACAAACTAAACATGTAGCGTGGAAGAGTAAGTGCACAGGAGCTTAAGTTCAAAATTTGGAAATTTTTGGACTTACAATGATAATTTAAATAATTAGAGCAAGTATCCCAATATTAAACAAGCCTAGCATGGGTATATATGTAATTTCTCAAACATCCAGGGGTCTACATGCAATTTTCCACAAAGTTTTTAAACTAAACATTCAATTTCTAGGGTCAGACAACAATTACAAAACCCGGAGGGGCCTCAGTAAAAAATCCCCAAGCCTAACACGTGCGCAACACGCGCCTAGCAGGGGCATGAGTGCAATATTTAAAACTGTCAGGGGGATCGATGCAAAATAGCCCAAAGTTTTACAACGTGATACAATATTTTTGGACTGAAATGAAATACCCAAACCTCAAGGGGTGTCCTTGCAAAATGCCCACCCCCTCACGCGCACAGGCACGTGAGGTGACGTGGCAAAGGACCTAAGTGCGAATAAAATAAAGGCGAGGGTTCACATGCAAATATTACAAAATTTTAACACTTCAGACGAAAGTTTAAATATTGAAACTTAAATACAAAAAGGCACGAGGGGTGAGTTGCAAAATACCCTCTTGTGCGCGATCCAACGGCGGATGATGGGTCACTTAGACACGTGGCGCGTTGTGGATGGCCGATGACGCTTCGCGGCTGAGCGGCGACGATTAGATCTCCAGCGATGATCAACGGTCGAAGCTGGTGGAGATCCAACGATAGCTGCTCGATCTGGGACTCCTCCTCGATCCAACGGCTGAGAGGTTGGTTGCAAGAACAGGGAAGAGCGCCGGCGAAGGCGAGCTTCTCCGTCCTCGATCTCCTTCCTCCGGCGACGATAGGTCCTCAAAATAGACAAGGAGCATCCTGGGATCGTCTTCTATCTCCTGGGGGCGTTAAAAAGCCACGGGGATGCCCGTGGTGCTCTCAGGCAGCGGGCGGAGCTGGGGGGCTGCGTCTGCTCCGGCGAGCTCCAAAACTCGCCTCCAGGCACTTTCACGTTCGCGTCGACCTGCAGAAATGGTCAAGGAGTCCAGGGCAAACTGCCTGGATCCTTGGATGGACTCGGGGATGCTCGGATCGAGATGGAGATGCACGACCGGAGGTGCGCTCCAGCCAAGGTGCTTGATTTGGCGATTTAGTCGATTGAACTTCAATTTTTTTTGGGGTTTTCGAAGCTAAGGTTAACAGGAAGCTAATGTGCGAGAAATAAAAGGGGGAAAGGGCCCTCAATGGCCGGAGCCAGAAGGGAAAAAGTACCTCGACCGGCGACTTTGCGGGAGGTGGTGGAAGTGCCTCCGACTTCCTCTGCCCTGGCTGAACGCACGGCGTGGGAGCTGTCACCTCCACGAGTGCTTGGAGCACAAGAAGAGCAAGGAAGGGTGGACCGAAGGTGTTCAAAATCAAAAGGAAAGATGGGGGATCGTTATATTTGGTTTGACCTCGAGTTGCAGGAGCTCGAAGATCGACGATTCTGGAGCGCCTCAGTGATCCTTGGCCCGAGGAGAGATATGGGCGAGCCTCCTCGATCATCGACGAACAAAAGTCAAGAAGGCGCTAGCACGAGATGATGCACCAAGCGCCCTCAAAAAAATCGAGAAAACGGCCCAAAAATGAGCCTCTGACAAAGCTACAGGGGGTAGGGCGTCCAGTTGACCGCGGTCAACTGTTGACCCCTCCTGGTTGGTCCACGTGGACCAACCAGAAAAAAACCCTGAAAAATTCATTTGTAAAATCGATAGAAAAATAGAATTAGGTCGAATTAATTAATAGTTATAAAATGAAAAATGTTTAAAAATTTATGTAGTATTTTATTTTGATTTTTAATTATTTTTATGAGATATATTTTTACAAGTTACCTTTTTAGCCCTATATAGGTATAATACCTATGTATTTTAGTATTTTATTTTTGTTTTGTGTATTTTATTCTTAGTACTTTCATTTCTTATTTTCTAAAATTATGAAATACTTTTATACACTTAATTATATTTTTATTTTATTGAAGTATTTTGTATATTAAATAAAATCTAAGAGTGTTTTGTATAGGTATATGTATAGGCAGTATACCTATGTATTCTTTATACAAGTATTTTTATTTTGTATTTCCTTTGCAATTTCATTTTAATTTTAATGCACATATATATTATGAGTATTATTTACATAATTATAAAAATATAAAAATAAAAAAATAATGAATAAATAATAAATTGAATATTTTAATCTGTACACTTATACAATGAGGGTCCAAAACTCAAATTTCAAACCGTAGCTCCGCCAAATGCGAAACCACCACCTTTGGATAGATTATTTTATTCTATATACAATTAAAGGTGAGTACACTGCATTTGGAGTTGTCAGTTGTGAGATACGGGTCTGGAAAGTTGGGATTCTGGATTCTTATTCAGACCATATCTTTTTATCTGTTCATTATTTTTCTGTGAAATCAATTTTGTAATTTTCTTTATTAAATTATCTACAACTTTCATGTACAAAGTTTCTTCATTTGATGTATAAAAAGTGGAACCAAAAATAGGTTCCAAAATGACTAAAGAATGAAGAGAATGTATAGGTATTTTCTCTGTATTTCTGACCTTATCTCCCCCTACTTTATTCCTGGTCGACCTATTCATCAAGATGCCTAGATCTCGGGGATTTTGGGTCATAAAATATTTACAATATTTAATTCTTTTTCTTTTCTTTATTTATTCTATAATTTAGGCTTTAATTACAGTATTTTATACACTATCTGAATGCACATGCATGGATGCTAAGATGCTCTATTTAAGGGTATTTACATGCATTTGCTAGGGTTTTTGGTGCCAAAATGATAGAATAAAGATGATGAAATGTGGATTCATCAGTTGCCTGGGCCAACCTTGTGGAACCGTCTTGGCGACAAGATCGTTCACAATGTCGGCGTACCATGGAAACGAGGCAATAGCAAGGATCGCCTCATCTGGAAATGTCTTAGTGATAGGTGCAATGGGCTCAGATTCATCAAGGTTCTCCAATCGGGAGAGGTGATCCGTGATGAATCTGTGATTCATCACTTCAAAAGTCAAAAATATAGCCTTGTTCCCGAGAAAATAGATGCATGTTTCCCTTTATATTGCAGAAATAACATTCTTGCATACATTCATAATTCATACATATTAGCAGTCCATTTGCATTTAAATAAGAAGCCAAAAATCACTTGTAAAATACCCATTCACTAAAATAATCTCTTCTCTATAATTTGTACTCCTTAGTTAATCATATAGGGAAGAATGCCAAAAATCCCCGTTGTAAAATAGCCAATAAAGCCTGAGAACCCCTGTACACTAAAATGCACATAAAGCCCTCATACAAACTCCGAATTAGGTCTACTTACTCTTAGAATACTACACATTAAAAGACCTTTAAAATGAGACTAATTTCATTGAATTTGGAGCTTGTATGGGAAAGTTGAGTTTTTGGGGCCACTTTGTATACTACATAGGTGTATAATTGTATCTTTGTATTTATGTATCATATTTGACCTCATCTCCGTCTTTGGTCAACATGAAACTTGTAGATCTCATCGAGATCTACAACTTTCATGTTTTGAGTTTTTCCAAATTCGGCCCCCTCTTCTCATTACACGTGTATCTTCTTCCAGCCACTCACAGCAGGTCACGTGGCGCCCTCTGGTTGCGCCACGCGGCCCGCTCCCCTTGCCTCATCCGCCTCATCTTCCAGCCGTTGGATCTCCTCCTGAGATCCAACGACTCCAGGTATTCCACGCACGCCCTTTGTCTGGGCCATCAGATCATCTCATGCCTTCAATCCGCACCATCCGCTCGCGCCTCTTCCAGAGCTCGTCACGTGGCAGCAGATGAACCATCTGATCGAGCCCATCACAACCGCTCCTCCGTTGGCGTTCCTCGTCCCTTCGATCCTCTCCATCTCCTCATCCAAGCCGTTCGCCCGCGCTTCGCCCAGCGCCCTCCACGTGGCGCGATCACGGCCCATCATCTACGCGCCTTGATCTAATCACACACGTCCCATACCGCTTCGATCATCACCGTTGGATCACCAGATCCAACGGTGGAGCTCCGTCGTCTACCTCCGGACGCCACTCGCCCACGATCTCTCCCCTTGCGAAACAAGCCGCCCCCTTCCTATTCTTGGCAGCACCTCATCCACCCTCTCCGACCACCAACACCACCACGATGGAGAGCACTCCTCCCTCACCCTCGCCAGCTCCCTCGCTTCCCACGACTCCCACCAGAGTCGCCCCACGTCGACCACAAACCTCACCTCATCACCAGCCAACCCACCAACTCCATCCTATAAATACGCCACCACCGGCCAACTTCAGCCGCATCCGCCACTCCAGAGAGCTTCCCTGAGCTCCGAGCTTTCGATTGGTGACAGCAATTCGATGATTCCGTGAGCGACGAAGGGCTTCTTCTCCGGCGAGATCCACGGCAACTCCGCCGTGTCGCAGCGACTCCTCCGAGCAGCTGCTGGAGCTCGGGACATCACCGGTCCCTCGAGCGACGACCTGGACCCCAAGAGAGAGGTCCAATCCCCAGGTGAACCCCTCTATCCATCTCCGATCTTTTTCTTAGTTTTATTTTATCTTCTCCGATTTTATTCGCCGCCACCGATCAACCTCTCGCTTCCATTCCATTTCGCCGAGCTTCGCGTCGAAGCTCCCATCCTCGCGGTAGCTTTCACGACCCCCGACGACGCACGTCAACCTTCATCAGCTCAGCTCCGCCACTTGGCCGGAGCACCATCGCCTACCCATCTTCCGCACGCCTTAGGCCTCGCCGACTACCTCCACCTCTCCAGAAACGCACGCACGAGCTCCGGCTCTCTCTTTAACACTTGCAGGTACCCCGCGTCTCATTGAACGGAAGCTCGCCGGAGTCATCTTCGAGCTTCGTCGCCAGCAACCTCTGACGGCCCTCTCTCACTCCTGAGGTCATCGGAGGCCTCGTCGACCATCCGCGCATCTTCCGAGATACCTCCGACTCGCCATCGACCTTCACCGACGACGGGAGGGAAGGGCGGAGCAAAGACAACAACGTCGGAGCCCCGCCTTCTCCTCCGCAGGAGGCGGAGGGCCGTCGAGGAAGAAGCCTCAGAGGCCGTTCGATCATCTCGATCGAACGGTTCGCAGTCAGCCACGTCGCCCGCCCACCGGAGCTGCCAACGACCGTAGGATCATCATTGATCCCACGCTCAGGAGAACGCCACGTCATCATCTTCAGCCTCCATCGACCACCGTTAGATCTATCCAGATCTGACGGATTCTGATCTCGCCACGCATCATCACCGCCATCCTTTGGATCGATCTTGATCCAAAGGCCCGCAGCCAGCCACGTCGACGAAGACCGAGCCTTGCCCCCAACCCTAGGCTCGGACGACCCGAGGCTACACCGAGCCTCACTCCAGACCTCCACCGTCGCCCGAGCCTCGGCCCGAGCCTCCACAGCCATCCGAGCCTAGGCCCCCCACGTGAGGAGCACGTGTGGCCTGGGAAAATTACACAGAGGCCCCTGGAGCTTTCTATATTTGCAAAAAGGTCCCTGTGAAGCTGAGCCCACGTGAGGAGCACGTGCTTGTTGGAGAATTTTCACACGAGTCCCCAGCATTATAGGTAATTACATTGTAGTCCTTGTCCGCATATTTGCTTATTATATTTTTATTTTCCTGTATTGCATTTATACTCTTGTGTTTGCACGCATCCCTAGGTTGCATTTTACATCATTTTGCAAATCTAAAAATTGCATTTTGTTGAGAAACTTGTCCTCTGTCTATTGGTCCATGTGTCACATTTTTGTAATTTCAGTAGAATTATTAATGAATTAATTGGTGCATTTTTGAGATATTTTGCCCAGTGACACCTTTTAATTTGTAGTTAATTCCCCGTGCTTCCAAAAATCATCAAAAATTCACAGTAGCTTAAGGACAATATTCTTAACATACCATAAAAATTTATGTCATTTGCACACCTATCGAGGCCTTAATAAATTGTTAAGTGATTTTCTTAATTTAATTTTAATAAATTCATTTCACATTGAAACTCAGATCTTTCAATTTTCCTGGATCCCTTATTATTAGTGCTATCTAGGATAATTTTAGTTCTTGAAGAATTTGTGGTTTGTTATTTATTAAAAATTAAAAATTGAAAATCACCCTGTCTGCATATTTAATTTCCAGTAAATCCATTTAGTGTCTGAAAAATCCAAAAAAATTAATGTAGGTCATTTTCATCATCATTTATCATCTGGCCATTTTTTAGAATTTTTGGACTTCATTTGATATCTTAATTAAATTAAACTTTAAATTGGCCTGCATTTTTGCATAAGTCTGCATAAAATTTGAAAAAGACAAAAAAATATACTTCCTCGAAAATCATATACTTGGATACTTGCTAAAATTCACCTAAGGAGACAGATGCCTCCCTGAGATCGACCTTGGACTCCAACAAGTAAAAAAATTCACCGCTTGACATCAAATTAAAGTGGTTTTTGACTAGCCTCTCGTATCCGACTACAACGAACGATCAACATTAATTTGGACAATTAAATTGCTCGAATTAACTAAGGGTGCGGGGCGGTTATCAATCCGCCACCACATTCTTAACTCCAGGTTTATCCTTAATCTCAATATCAACTCCTATAGCAGAAGGATCCATCTGGTAAGGCGAGCTTTGGCATCCTTCTTTGCCATGAGGTACTGGATGGTGGTGTGATCTGTAAAGATAGTCACTCTTGATCCCAGAATATATGATCTGTACTTCTCCAAAGCAAAGACTACAGCTAGCACCTCCTTCTCAGTCACAGTGTAATTCCATTGAGCAGCATCCAAAATCCGGCTAGCATGGTAAATGGCATACGACAATCCATCCCTTCCCTGTCCAAGCACATCCCTTACGACAAAATCAGAAGCATCCGTCATGATCTCGAATGGGAGAGACCAATCGGGTGGCTGAAGGAGAGGAGCCTTAACAACTAGATTCTTGAGAGTCTCGAAGGACGTAAGACACTTATCATCTACAATGAACTCAGTGTCTTTTGTCAGCAAATCAGTGAGCGGTCGGGCAATACGACTGAAGTCTTGAATGAACCATCGGTAGAAACCGACATACTCCAGAAAAGACTGCAACTGACGCAGATTGGACGGTGGATTGAGTTTTCTGATGATATCCACCTTGGCCGGATCAATCTCCATGCCCCTGTTGGAGATGATATGACCAAGGACCGTCCCTTGAGTCACCATGAAGTGACTCTTCTCCCAAGATAAGACAAGATTGACCTCTATGAAGCGCTGAAGCACACGGTCTAGGCAGTCAAGACAAGCATCGAACCCATCATCATAGACCGAGAAGTCATCCATGAAGACCTCTAAACAGTCACCCACCATGTCCGAGAAAATGGACAACATGCACCTTTGGAATGTCACCGGGGTGTTACACAAACTAAAAGGCATCCATCTGAAAGCATATGTCCCAAATGGACATGTGAATGTCGTTTTGTCCTGATCTTCGGGCACAATGGCCACCTGGTTATAGCCGGAGTACTCGTCAAGAAAACAGTAGTGACTCTTCCCAGCTAGCCTCTCGATAATCTAATAAATGAATGATAGTGGGAAATGATCCTTCTTGGTGACCTGATTTAATCGTATGTAGTCCACACAGACCCTCCAAGAAGTGGGTACCCGGGTAGCTATCTCCTCTCCAGACTCACTCAAAACTGTAGTGATACCCGTCTTCTTGGGTACAACATGTAATGGACTAACCCACTTGGAGTCGGGGATGGGGTAGATAAAATCGACGCTCCACTATTTTGATATTTCCTTCATGACCACATCTCGAAGATTCGGGTTCAGCCGTCGCTGGAACTCACGCGAGGGATTAGCGTCCTCTTTGAGGTAGATATGGTGGGAGCACAGAGCCGGACTAATCCCCTGGAGATCAGCTATACTCAATCCTATTTCCTTATTGTTTCTTTCAAGAACCTCCATCAAATGAGATTCTTTCTCTCCAGTCAAATCCGCTGAGATAATGACTGGGTACATATCTGGCTCGCCCGCAAGGAATCTATACTTCAGCGACTGTAGTAAGGGCTTCAATTCTAGGCAACTAGGAGCTGGCAAATCTAGATTCTGATATGTCTGAGTGAAGGCTACCAGGTCTGCATGAGAGAACTCTTGCTGTGCGTGAAAATCTGATGAAGGGAACCCTGCTGGAATATCTATAAACTGCGTTGGCTCGCTCTCCGTCCTCGCTATTGACTCAGAAGGAATCAGACATGGCAAGTAATCATCAAAGTCATCCCAATCAATGTCTGAATCCGAGGGATCTGAATCAGAAGAACATGAATGAAACTCTGCCTCGCCACTCAGCCCACAACTGTCTACCCTAATGTGTCCTCTGCCTGGGTTGTGCTCTCCAAACTCTCGACTGCCATAAGCTGTAAGTACGTTGAATCTGTGGGTAAGGCGAGGGCTTGTGCTACTGGATCTGCCTAAATTGCTTCATCATCGGTCATCACAAAGTCACACTCCTGGTGGACGTCTCGCTCTGCCTCTATCATCTGCTCTGTGTCACTGAACTGCTCGGAGCAGGCTGAATCTCACGCTCTGGTCTTGTCGATCGTCTCTATTTGTATACTTTCACCCTCTACATGAAAGTACACCTTCCCACTATCATGATCAGATACCGCCTTGGCAGTGGCCAAGAATGGGTGTCCAAGTATGATGGGGGTATTTGTCACCGACTCAGGGATCTCCATGTCCAATACAACAAAGTCCACAGGAAATTTCAGGCCCTAATGGTAACAACCACGTCTCTCAACAACCCCTTCAGCCTCTTAATAGACCTATCAGCAAACTGAAGGACCGTCCTACTTCGATGGAGAGAGCCAAACTCGAATCGGTCAAGTAAGGCTGCTGGAAGGAGGTTCATTGAAGAACCGTTGTCTAATAGAGTACAATTAAACTGTTTCTTTGAATCTTGCATCTGACATAGGGAGCTCCTGCTTCAGGTTTCTTGGCTGGCAGTTGGTTCTGAATGGCAAAGCATGTGGCACGGGTGAGCACATGGATCTCTCCTATGTGGTTCCTCCTCTTCCTGCATATGGTAGTCTTCTCTCTCAAGTTATTTTGGAAGAGGGGATGTGGTCTAGTGCCTCCTGCAGAGTTAGCTGAATCTGAAATCTATCAATCATCTGCTGGTTGAACTCTAACTGATGTGTCTTTTTTGGATTTTCTTTTTTATTCCCCTTCACCAAGCGGAGTGCTTGAGGGAAGGGGATGGTAGGGTCCTCCTCAGATGGAGGGCTAGGAAGGGGTTCCTGTGCCTGTGAAGAAATGGAATCCATACAAAGATCATATTGCAATACATATGGACTCGAAGTAGATGAAGAACCCTTTCCTTTATTCATATTTTTCGTCTTTTTCTTGTTACCACGGTCCTGAGATACAAAAAGTGGCAACACAACATGTGGAAGCACAACAGGAATAGAAGTGGTGGCATCAGTACCACCCATGGCATCTGTCTTCGCGGCATCAGCACCGCGCTCTGGTTCAACATCAAGTGAAATGGTGGCATCCGCACCGCCGCATGCATATGGAGTCACGATAGCCTCAGTACCGTCAACTGGATCTCTATCCTTGATGGCATCAGCACCACCGCCATCAACATCATCAGCGGCATCAGCACCGCTACTCTCCTCATCTAGCGCTCCTGGTTCCTCGTGTGGTTGTCGCTTAGACGAGGGTGATGAATACCCATTCATCACTCTTTATTCTTATATTTTAGCTACAAAAACCTATGCAAATGCATGTAGATATGTGTAAATAGGGTTAATTAGCAAAAGCATGCATTGTGTAAAAACCTATAATTAGCATGTTTTTGTGCAAAAATAAAAGAATAAAGATCAAAAAGAAAAAGAGGGAAATATTTAGAATAAATATTGAGCAACCTAACCCAAGGGAGGGCTCAGCATGGGCCTGACCGCATAAAAGCCAAGTAGAGGGAGATAGGGGCTCATGTGTATATATTTTTGTACATAAATAAAAATGTTTTCCTCACTCAAAAATATGCTTGTAAATATGTGTATATATTTATAAAAGATAAAAACAAAATAAAAAGTTAAAAATCAAAAAGATTAAAAATATCCTTTCATCATGTACATAGAACATGCTTCTTTATTTAACCTTATAAATAAATAAAATTATTTTCTAAACTTTTTGTAAATATCCTATATTACATATTGTAAATAAATAAAATAAAAAGAATCAAAACAAAAATCAAATAAAAATAATAAAATTAAAATAACAAAAATATATTGTACATATGCCATGTATATAGTTGTACATAACTATTTAGTTCACCTATGTATATAAATAATAAAAACAAAATAAAAATACCCTTTTATTCCTAATTTTATTCTATAAAAAAATAAAATATAAAATAGGAATAAAATTGTACAAAAATAATAATAAAAAAATCAAAAATCAAAAATCTACCTAATGTACATATACCTCTATATAGCTACATAGTGTAAATACCTCATTTTTATTTTCAAAAATTAATTAAAAATCACCAAAAAATAGAAAAAAATAAAATAAAAATATTTCATGTTTTGGGTTTTTGCTGATTCGGCCCCTAGCTATGTGTATTTGGCACCTCTTGATTCAGCCACGTGGCCTTCAGCCATTGGCCCTTGGGGATGTTGACCGCCCGGTCAACTGACCCCCCCCCAGGACCACTCTTCACGGATTCGAGCACCGACCCGTCTTCTCCTAATTTCGCCCGCTCGACCCGATTCCCAAACACCCAAACCCCAGCTCCGTTTGATACCTCCCACATCCGACACCCTCGCCGGGCATCGATCTCGGGATCCGCGCGCCTCCACGCCCTACCCGCGCGCGTCGTTCTCGGACTCTCCAGCATATAAAGCTTCAGCTCCGCCACCAAATTCTTCCATCTTTGGCCATTTGCTTCGATTTCCAGTGAGCTAGAGAGAGAGAGAGAGGTGACAGCTCGAGTTTCGACCTGTCGCAGCGAGGAACGGAGGCGAAAGCCACTGATCCGGCGAGTCTTCACCGCCGTGCTCCGCCCAGAGCAGGAGCTCGAGCCTCGGGCCGAGACAACCCTTGAGGCGAGGACCGGGAGCACCCCCAGCTACAGCACAGTCGATTCATCCACCCAGGTAGTCCCCTAGTCCCTCCATTTAGTCTAATTTCCAGTTTGCCCCAATTCGTGTCGTCGCCATTTTTCGTCGATTCCGACCATCTCGCGCACCCATTCGATCATCGGAATCCATATTCATCCCCGCCTTCCCTCCGCGCACCTTCTCCATACCCCCATCCAACCCAGCTCGCACAGGAGCTGGGGTTCGAGCTCTTCCGTCCATCGCTTCGCCGGAGCTCGCCCATCTCGCACCTCCGACCGCCTTCACCCCGCCTAACCGGGTCAAGGCAGTTTGCCCTCGATCCGCGAGCTGTTTGGTCTGTTTTGCAGGTTGAACCAAGCCCACCTGAGGGCTTGGACTATTGGATCCAGCAGCTACAGCTCCGCCGACCTCGCCTGAGCTTCTCGGAGCTCGTCCGGGTCATCGGAGACCACCATCCGACGCGGAGGCCCACACCGCACCTTGTCAGATCATCAGCGCCCCGCGAGGAGCCTCGGAGCGAGCGCACTAGGCCGGCGAGTTTCGCCGGCCACCTGTTCTTCAAGGATCTTCAGCAGCCGTCCGATCAGCCTCGACCTCCAGTTTGCATCTCGTCCATCCATTCCCGGAGGAGCAGCCACCGTCCGATCCTTGGAGAGGAGATACGGACCGCCCGATGCGTGAGGGTTAGCCACAGAGAGCCACCACCGCCCGATGTACCACGTGGCTTAACACCAGCCGTCCGATCGCTGCGAGGACCTCAGCGTTTGAGCGCCACTCGTCCTCAGCCGTCCATCCATCCACGTGGCGCGCATCCATCGGGCGACTTAATAAAGGGTAATTTACCCTTAGGCCCTTCCTTATCTTTTATTTCGTTTTAGTCCTGTAAATATTTTAGTCAGTTGTTTAGTTTTAGGGTATTTTGCATGCTGGACCATGAGCTTTAGTTTATTTGCACTTATGCCCCTGTCTGTGTGAGCCACGTGCTTCGTCACGTGTTTTGTTGGGTTATTTGCAATATATTCCCTGTAGTTCTGGTTGTTCATAAATGAATGAAAACTTTTTAGTATTTGCATCTCTGCCCCTGTGAATGTTTTTATTTCGCATGTGCGCTTATTTTAGGGTAATTTGCATCTGAGGTCCCCGGATTTTTGGTACGTGTTACCAAGTAGTCCCCGGACCTTAGTTTCCTTACAAATGGGTCCCTGAGTGCCCCAAGCACGCGCCGCGCGCGTGTTTTGCTGGGAATTTTGCACCGGGACCCCCAGAACTTAGGGTATTTGCACTTCAGTCCTTGTGCACAATGCCCTCTTGTGAATTTTGAATAAAATATCAAATCACCTCCAAATTCAATGAAAATTTGAAACATGGCTCCTGCCATGTTGTAGGATTTTGAGAATTTTTGAGGACATTTTTGAGTTTATTTGTTATTTTTAAAAATTCAAAAACCATTATTTCAGCTACTGTCTAGTTTTAAAAACCCCAAAAAAATATAAAAACCCCCTCAAAAATTCTATAAAAATTAGGTACTGTTTATTTTGTGTTCCTTTAATTTCTAGCCAATTTTGGCTATTTTTCATTGCTTAAAAACCATAAAAACTTAAAAACACCTAAAAACCCATAAAAATTCTATTAAATCACCTAAAAATCCAAAAACAATAATTTTGGTACTCAAATTTTCCTTGTTTTACCTAGTTTACAGGAAAAATACCTCCAGGCCCTTTTGAGGTTCTTAGATATTTTATCTAGGGACTTTAGGCTTGGCTGGACAGTACCTTGTTTCTTTGCTACTGTTTGATTTTTAGAAAATAAAATACACATTAGAAAATTATCAAAAATTCACCAAAAACATTAAAAAACATATAAAACATAAAAATATTTTTGTTTGAATTTTTTCTTGATTTTTGATGCATTAAATAATTTGCTTAAGTGTGCTTGTTTTTGTTTCTTTTATTTTCTTCACATATTAAAAATCCAAAAAAAATATAAAAATCATTAAAAAATCACTAAAAATATTTGTCTTTAATTTTATTTCATTTTTACTACTTCGTAGGCCTTTGGCCAACCCGTGCTCCTCGAGTTCGACCCTGGGTGCTATACCAGGTTAAACTCATAGCTGGACCACTTCTCGCTTTGTTTTGATTGATCTTTGATTTGTCTAGTGGTCTGATATTTTTCTTGATTGACACATCCGAGTGATTGAGGTCGCAACGACCTATCTAGATACCTTTACCTCTGTCGCTCGGGGAATTTGTGCCTATCAGTGCCGCCGGTCAGCATCCTACCGCTCATAGTAGTCACGAAATCAGCATCACACATACAAGAAGACATGTCATTCAAAGAGTCTCTAGGAGTGGTATCCTTTGTAGACTGTACGTGCTCAGATTTCCTTTTCAAATTATTCGGATTAGGCTCGATCTGTGCTAGTATGACGACCTTACCCTTGATGATATCCCTCATCTCCTGCCAGAACTCATCCATTTCTTGTCGGAAGGATGCTTGTTGTTCAGAGAGCAAGCGGGCGAGGTCGTAAAGAGCTGGGTTCTCGAAGGCAGGTGTTGGAGAACCAGAAGTGTTCCCATGCTGGAAATAAGGCTCATGCTGCTGTGAATAGTGAGGGGGAGGCTGGGAGTATGGCTGGTGAGGCTGTTGACGCTGCCTCCACTGTTGTCCCTGATAAGAGGGATGAGGACCCTGTTGGTACTGCTGGTGGGAGTAATGGGGATGCTGCTGTTGGCTGTTCTGGGTGCCCTGAGCGGAAGGCTGCTATTGGGATGAGGTGCCTCCGGTGGTCCAAGGGAATCCCGGGTGATCGTGACGAATCCCGACCTGCTGTGGGTACCGGTCGTACCATATCCCATTGACTTCCATCAATGGCTCCTGTTCGAAGGGTGGTGGAGGAAGAACTGCCAGTGGCTTATCCGGCTGGTAAACCACCATCTGAGTGTCCTGAGATGGTGGCAGCACTGGGTAGTGTTGTAGCAGCGGGACCGGCTCTGCCTGGATGTGGTGAACCTGGCGGTATGTGGCAGAGGGCTGAGTGGAGCTGCTACTGCTGGAATCAGCACGTGACCTGGGAGGCTGCTGTGTAGACATCTGTGCCTCCTGAATGCATAGGATCTGGGTCTTCATGTCACTCATGGTCTTCGTCAACTGGTCTATCTGTGCAAGACCCTAGCTCTGCTTAATCTCAAGGATCTCGATGCGATCCAGCTTCTCACTAATGATCCCCATGTCGGCGGCGGCAAATTCATCCTGAGCTGCCACTCTGACGGAGTGTGGGTACCGACATCGATTCATGCAATTCTCTGATATGAAACTGCCTGTGGTGGGATCTTCAGTTGTGTGTAGACCCGGGCTTGGGCCATTACTGTCGAGTTCTCTGCCATCCCCTCATAGATGGCCCAAACCTGGTCTTTACCCTTGGAAAAGTATGACCCATCACAAGAGGCAATCACAAGTCCCTACAGCTCCGGTGTCAGCTCACAAAAGAAGCTCTGAACAAGGTTGGGCTTTGATATCTCGTGATGTGGACACCGGTCAATGAGCTCTCTAAATAGATCCCAACCCTCATGGAACTGCTCATTCGGGATCATAGTAAAGTTGCTGATCATAGATCGCGATGCGTTGGTCTAGCCAAGTGGATAGTACTTATTCAAGTACTCGGTCCGGAGATGCTCCCAAGATGTGACGTACCTTCCTAGATGCTTCAGCCAACAGGCTGCTCTGTCAACTAATGAGAACAGGAAGGCAATCATCTTTATAGTGTCCTCGTCCACCAGTCTGTCGTGGACAGTGCTACATATCATCTCGAACTCCTGCAGATGGAGATGAGGCTCCTCGGTGGCCAGCCCATGAAACTTGGGGAATAACTGGATGGTCTGGTGGCGAAGCTTGAAGTTTCTGACAATGGGAGGAAGCTGTATCCATCGGTGAGTGAGGGTTGCAGCTGGGTTGTGCAACTGTCTCATGGTCCTCGGTGGTGGCCCCTCCAGGTGAGGGTCTTCTCCTGCTCTGCCTTCTGCTTCTGGTATATCTACACCGCCCTCGGGTCTTTCTCCTCTGTCCTCTCGCATCTGCGCCAGCTCTCTCATGACTTCACCCATGAAGGCGCCCTGATCTCTGATCTGTCTCTGCATGGTCTCTAGGGAAGCTAATAGTGAATTGTTGATGGCAGTCTGATCATACACATACGAAGGTTGTCCCTGCTCATCTGGGTGTCCCTCACTGCTGGCCATGTCTTGGGTCTCTGCGAAGGCAAAAGTACCCATCTCAAGTGCCGTCAAATGTTCAGAAATATGTGTTGCACTAAACTCTAACAGCACAAGACTGACTGAAGAAGAAGGATGGTCGAGGGGGAACAGGGTGGACATAAACTCAAGCTCGGAGAGTGGGTCTAAACTCCCCGAAGCCAACCTATATGAATAAGAAGGAGTGCTCGATAGCGGTGCCACCAGATGTGGCCTAAGGGATCTCCTTCCCATCATCGTGATCTAGAGAAAAGGGCGGATGAGATCTGGAATGCAAACAAGATGTGAAAACAAACCCCGGTTCACTTACGCAACTCTTGAGCTGTTGACCGCAAAGGCTCGGTCAATTACCTTTTCAATTTTATTTAGGTGATCGATCAATCTATCAGAGCAGTCAAGCGAGCTGGTAGGAACCCGATGCTCCTAGGAGACTGTCCTGATCTAAGCTAGATCTTTCCCAGCCAGTATGAATTACGGACCGTTTACCGGCTACCCGATCAATTCACTCTGCAAAGGACGTCATGGTCCGCATTATCGGTTATCAGAGAGATCCTCTCTGGAGAATGACTACCCCTAGAGCAGTAGTATGAGAGGAGTTCAGGTATGGCTCTATCCTAGTATGCAGGTCACTCTCTCGCTGCAAATAAATCAACCAAGGAGGGGGTTACTCTCCCCAAGAAAAAATTTTAGTGAGGTGAGTTTTAAGGTCAAGTTTTCATTAGCAGTCCCAATTTTATGTGGTTATCTCTTTTTAGTATTTTTCTGAATAAAAATAATACCTAACGAATTTTCCGATTTCCTTGGTTATTTTGAGTCCAATAAAATGGGGGGAGGAATTCGGAAAAGCCGATGTGCGATCAAACACAATGATGCATGCAGAGTTAGAAATGCGTACCTTGCTCCAACACTCTACATGTAGGGTGATCCACGCATAAATTGAAATACAGGAAAATAAACTATCTATATGATGCACGAGGAAACCAACCCTAGATGAGCAATTTCTATTAATCGTGAAGCACACGTAGCTATCAACTAGGAAGAGAAATCAGAGTCTGATCTAGGAGGTCGATTAGTGTCCAACATAGCGGATCCTGCCAGTGCTATATACGACCTCTCTCGGCACGTGGTCTCTAATCCAAGTCAAATAGCTTTTTTAAATGAATTTTAGCTAAGTCCAATTACGGTCTATAGGTGCAGGCAAGATATTAAGTGCGGGGCCTTAGCTATTTTACGTCACAATCAACAAAAATTCCTAAATCTAGGGGCTAAATCCGCATGAATCAAAAATAAAGAAAAGTCAAATAAAATAAAACCGGTGAGAAAAATGCAAAAACCGACGAGCCCCCCAAGGGAACAATCCCTCGGGCACTGGACCTCGTGAAGTGTCGAAGTGTCCAAGTCCTGTTTAAGTTACGATTCAATTGTCTCTCTCTCTCACTTAAATTACACAGATATAAGCAATAAAATAAAAATGGAGCTAAGTCTGCAAAAGTTCTCTAAGTCTTCTTTGATGCAAGAGTGGAAAGCCGAAGCTGGCTTCACGTGGGTGTGCAGGTGCCTAGAGTCGAGCGCCTCCCTCGATCCGTGGTACCTCGCATAAAGTCAACAAAGAGAGGAGGTTAGACAACTCAATAATATATATCAATAAATGAAAGAAATAAATGAAACAAAAATATAGACAAATAATATCACAAACAATCTCAACGAAATCCGATTTATATGTTGTTGCTCCCCGGCAACGGCGTAATTTGATGAAGCGAAAGAACGAGCAGTCTAAATATGTCTCACACAGGGCAGAGACAAAGTCGATGCGTTGACTGCTCAGAAAATCTGGACTTCAGTCAACAATTAACCCACAAATAATATCAAGCAATCAAAGTGTGGAGTTAAAATTTATCATAACTCTACATAAAAGATGTGTATAGAAGCAAGTATGTAGAGGTCGAACATATGGAACAAGCAGGATAAATCGGGTGAAATCAATGCACAAGAGTGAGTGTGATGTATTTGTCTACTTATGCTATTTTTTGTGGGTTTTAATTTTATATTTTTTATTTCATTTTTAATTTTTATATTTTATGTTTGATTTTTGATTTTCTGATTTTGTATTTTCTTTTTATATTTTATATATTTATATATTTTCTTTTAAATAATAAAGTGTATGTATAATATAAGAAAAGAGGGATGTAATATATATATATATATAAATAGGTGAAATCAAGCAAAATTCAGGAAACCGAATATTTTTAGGCTTTTTATATTTTTCTGATGTTTTTATGTTTTTTCTAGATTTTTCCTAATTTTTTGGTATTTTTAAATTCAAAAATACTGAAAACAGTGAACAAAATAAAAGGCTGAAACTAAAATGGAGAAATAAAAAATCAAACAGAAGTCGAAATCCTCCTAATTATTTTTAAAATAAAAATGGGAAAATTCAGAAAAAAATTTGGATTTTTAGGAATTTTTAGGAAATTTTAATATTTTATGAAGATTTTAGGGGTTTTGCTATTTTTAGGACTTTTCTTTTGTATTTTTTAGTGATTTCTGGTCTGAAGTTAAAACACAAAGAAACAAACAAAATGTGATTTTTTGGATTTTTTCAAATAGTTTTTCTAATTTTTATGTATTTTCTAATGCAAACTGTGAAGAAAATGCATGTTTTTGAATTTTTATAAATATTAAAATGCAATAAAAATGCAAAATAAAAATATGGCATCAAATAGAAAAAAAGAGGAAGCTATGCTAATTTTTTGAGATTTTTTGGGATTTGATAGATGCATGAAATAAATAAAAGATACAAAAAGAAAATTCAGCCTAGTAGGAGTATTTTTGTAATTATCCATAAGTCCAGGGGGCAACTTGCAATTTTTCACAAAATATATACTTCAATAAAAACTTCGTGGACTAAATATTAAATCCAAGACCCACAAGGGTAACTGTGCAACTTTTCCAAAGTCACGTGCACGCAGCACGTGACCTGGCAAGGACCTTTTCGCAAATAACAAAACCCTGAGGGCTCAATTGAAATTTTACCTAAAATAATACAACGTTATAAAATATTTCCTAGACTTAACAGAAATAACACAAATCACAGGGACACCATCGCAAAATACCCCGTCCCCCACGTGCACAGGTCACGTAAGGTGACGTGGATAGGGACCTAAGTGCAAATATGAGAAAGTTCAAGGGTTAAGTTATAAATTTTTCAAAACTTTAGAACTGCATCTGAAAGTTTCTAGTTTGATTATTAAATACAAATATGCATGGGGGAAGAGGTGCAAAATACCCACGCCTAAGCGCGATCCAACGGCGGGCGACGCTCAACTTATCCACGTGGCGAAACAGGGACGCTTGATGACGGTTCGCGCGAAGGGTCCAAATCAGATCTCCAAGGCTGATCGAACGGTGGCAACTGGTGGAGATCGGATGGTGGATGTGCAAATTGGCGTGGGCCCATGATCCGACAACTGGAAAGCAATGACGAAGAACGAAGAAGAAGGCCTCAGATGGCAAACTTCCCTGGCCTCGCAGCTCCTCCTCCGTGGCATCTGAAGCTCAAAAATGGGCCCAAGCTCTTCCTGCAAGTATCCTTTCGATGCTGGTACCCTCAGAACTGCCGGAGACGCGTCGTAGCGCAGTCATGAAGGTGGCGGAGCTGGAAGCCTCCATGTGTCTCCGGCGGGCAGCAAAATGGGCCCCAGGCCCTCGTGATGCTCCAGATACCGGCAGAAAGTGGTTAACCCGTTGAGGGCAAAGTGCCTCGACAGTTGGCAGAATGAATGGGTGGGGGTGACGACGAAATGGAGGGCGACCGGAGACAACTCCGATGAAGGGGGTGATTTGGTGATCAGATGAGTTGAATGCGAAAAGGAGAGGGTGAACCTATTCCTATGACTACGAGGAATGAGAAAATCAAAGAAAAATAGGGAAATAGAAACCTCAAAGGTGAAGTTCACCTGAGATGAAAACCTCGATGGCAAGCTTTGCCAGAGGTGGTGGAGACCGCCACAGACGACGCTGAGGCTTGCCAACCGTGGGTGAAGACTCCCCTGTCATCGGAGATGCACCGAGCACGAGAGGCGATTCGTTGCTAGGTCAAATGGGGTTCAAGTTTGAATCGCGAGATCGTACATCTATGTGAAGTGGTTGACGAGCGACTCCATAGATCGATGGAGATTGATCAAATCGTTGGTCCTCAACCCAAGGGAAAGCTTGGACGTGCAAGAGCGGTATTCGAGGAACAAAAGTCAAGAAGATTGTATCATGAGATAGTGCAAGATGCGTCTCCCAAAAATCGGTGAAAACCAAGGAAAACCACGTTCTGACATGCAACAGAGGGGGGGGTCAGACAGTTGACCAAAGGTCAACTGTCCGAGCCTTCTGGTTGGTCCACGTGGACCAAGCAGGAAAAACCTCCAGAAAATAATTTGTTAATTCATTTTAAAATAGTAAATGAATTTATTAATTTTTGGTTATTAAGTAAAAAATGTTTATTATAATATAAATTATTTTAGTTAGATTTTTATTTATTTTTTTGAGGTATAAAATACAAGTTACCTTTTGTGGCCCATATAGGTATACATATCTATATATTTTAATATTTTATTTTTATTTTTGTAAATTTAATTTTATTTATTTTGTTTATTATTTTATATATTTATAACTTATTTTTATACACTTAGATATATTTTTATTTTATTTGTCTGAAGTGTTTTGTACAATTAAATAAATAGAAGTATTAATTATATAGGTTTATTTACAGTATTATACATATGTATTGTATATAAGTATTTTCTTTTGTGTTTTTTTTAGGTTTTTATTCCTGTTTTAATACACACATATATTATAAATAATATTTACAAAATTATAAAAATATAACATTATGAAAATAATGAATAATAAATAAAATGAATATTTTAATCTGTACAAGTATACAATATGGGTCCAAAACTCAACTTTCAAACCGTAATTTCGAAAAATATGAAACTACCTTCATTAAATAGCTTATTAAAAATTATATACAATTAAAGGTGATTTTGATACATTTCAAATTATTTGAGAGATACATGTCTGGGAAGTTGGGATTCTGGAATCTTATTCAGATCATAACTTTTTACATGTACATTTTTTTGTGTGAAATCAATTTTGTATTTTTCTTTATTTAATTATCTACAATTTCTATGTTCAAAGTTTCTTTATTTGAGGTATAAAAAGTGGAACTAAAAATATGTCCCAAAATGAATAAAGAATGAATTAAATAAAAGGGAATTTTATTGTATTCTGACCCTTATCTCCCCCTACTTTATTCCTTGTCGACCTATTCATCTAGATGCTTAGGTCTTGGGGTTTCGGCTCATAAAATATTTACAATATTTTATTCTTTTTCTTTTCTTTTCTTCATTCTTTTATTTTGGCTTTAAAAACAGTATTTTATACAGTATTTACACACACCTGCATGAATGCTAAAATGCCGGAATTAAAGGTATGTACATGCATTTACTAGGGTTTTTGAGGCAAAAATGATAGAATAAAGATGATGAAATGTGGATTCATCATGGAGCCGTCGCGAGGTGGGCGACGTGGGCGAGGCTCCATCAGGAGGTAGGAGACGACGTCTCAGCTGTTGGATCTAGTGATCCAACCGCCAGGAGGTTGGTGCGAGGAGACGGTCCAGATCAGATCGGAGCAGCGCCATCGAAGGATCTCGATGCGATCCAGCTTCTCACTAATGATCCCCATGTCGGCAGCGGTGAATTCATCCTGAGCTGCCACTCTGATGGAGTGTGGGTACCGACATCGATTCATGCAATTCTCTGATATGAAACTGCCTGTGGTGGGATCTTCAGTTGTGTGTAGACCCGGGCTTGGGCCATTACTGTCGAGTTCTCTGCCATCCCCTCATAGATGGCCCAAACCTGGTCTTTACCCTTGGAAAAGTATGACCCATCACAAGAGGCAATCACAAGTCCCTACAGCTCCGGTGTCATCCCACAAAAGAAGCTCTGAACAAGGTTGGGCTTTGATATCTCGTGATGTGGACACCGGTCAATGAGCTCTCTAAATAGATCCCAACCCTCATGGAACTGCTCATTCGGGATCATAGTAAAGTTGCTGATCATATATCGCGATGCGTTGGTCTAGCCAAGTGGATAGTACTTATTCAAGTACTCGGTCCGGAGCTGCTCCCAAGATGTGACGTACCTTCCTAGATGCTTCAGCCAACAGGCTGCTCTGTCAGCTAATGAGAACAGGAAGGCAATCATCTTTATAGTGTCCTCGTCCACCAGTCTGCCGTGGACAGTGCTACATATCATCTCGAACTCCTGCAGATGGAGATGAGGCTCCTCGGTGGCCAGCCCATGAAACTTGGGCAATAACTGGATGGTCTGGTGGCGAAACTCGAAGTTTCTGACAATGGGAGGAAGCTGGATCCATCGGTGAGTGAGGGTTGCAGTTGGGTTGTGCAACTGTCTCATGGTCCTCGGTGGTGGCCCCTCCAGGTGAGGGTCTTCTCCTGCTCCGCCTTCTGCTTCAGGTATCTCTACACCGCCCTCGGGTCTTTCTCCTCTGTCCTCTCGCATCTGCGCTGGCTCTCTCGTGACTTCACCCATGAAGGCGCCCTGATCTAACAGCACAAGACTGATTGAAGAAGAAGGATGGTCGAGGGGGAACAGGGTGGACATAAACTCAAGCTCAGAGAGTGGGTCTAAACTCCCCGAAGCCAACCTATATGAATAAGAAGGAGTGCTCGATAGCGGTGCCACCAGATGTGGCCTAAGGGATCTCCTTCCCATCATCGTGATCTAGAGAAAAGGGCAGATGAGATCTGGAATGCAAACAAGATGTGAAAACAAACCCCGGTTCACTTACGCAACTCTTGAGCTGTTGACCGCAAAGGCTCGGTCAATTACCTTTTCAATTTTATTTAGGTGATCGATCAATCTATCAGAGCAGTTAAGCGAGCTGGTAGGAACCCGATGCTCCTAGGAGACTGTCCTGATCTAAGCTAGATTTTTCCCAGCCAGTATGAATTACGGACTGTTTACCGGCTACCCGATCAATTCACTCTGCAAAGGACGTCATGGATGCATTACCGGTTATCAGAGAGATCCTCTCTGGAGAATGACTAACCCTAGAGCAGTAGTATGAGAGGAGTTCAGGTATGGCTCTATCCTAGTATGCGGGTCACTCTCTCGCTGCAGATAAATCAACCAAGGAGGGGGTTACTCTCCCCAAGAAAAAATTTTTAGTGAGGTGAGTTTTAAGGTCAAGTTTTCATTAGCAGTCCCAATTTTATGTGGTTATCTCTTTTTAGTATTTTTCTGAATAAAAATAACACCTAACGAATTTTCCGATTTCCTTGGTTATTTTGAGTCCAATAAAATGGGGGGAGGAATTCGGAAAAGCCGATGCGCGATCAAACACAATGATGCATGCAGAGTTAGAAATGTGTACCTTGCTCCAACACTCTACATGTAGGGTGATCCACACATAAAATTAAATACAGGAAAATAAACTATCTATATGATGCACGAGGAAACCAACCCTAGATGAGCAATTTCTATTAATCGTGAAGCACACGTAGCTATCAACTAGGAAGAGAAATCAGAGTCTGATCTAGGAGGCCGATTGGTGTCCAACATAGCAGATCCTGCCAGTGCTGTATACGACCTATCTCGGCACGTGGTCTCTAATCCAAGTCAAATAGCTTTTTTAAATGAATTTTAGCTAAGTCCAATTACGGTCTATAGGTGCAGGCAAGATATTAAGTGCGGGGCCTTAGCTATTTTACGTCACAATCAACAAAAATTCCTAATCTAGGGGCTAAATCCGCATGAATCAAAAATAAATAAAAGTCAAATAAAACAAAACCGGTGAGAAAAATGCAAAAACCGACGAGCCCCCCAAGGGAACAATCCCTCGGGCACTGGACCTCGTGAAGTGTCGAAGTGTCCAAGTCCTGTTTAAGTTACGATTCAATTGTCTCTCTCTCTCTCTCTCACTTAAATTACACAGATATAAGCAATAAAATAAAAATGGAGCTAAGTCTGCAAAAGTTCTCTAAGTCTTTTTTGATGCAAGAGTGGCAAGCCGAAGCTGGCTTCACGTGGGTGTGCAAGCGCCTAGAGTCGAGCGCCTCCCTCGATCCGTGGTACCTCGCATAAAGTCAACAAAGAGAGGAGGTTAGACAACTCAATAATATATATCAATAAATGAAGGAAATAAATGAAACAAAAATATAGACAAATAATATCACAAACAATCTCAACGAAATCCAATTTATATGCTGTTGCTCCCCGGCAACGGCGTAATTTGATGAAGCGAAAGAACGAGCGGTCTAAATATGTCTCACACAGGGCAGAGACAAAGTCGATGCGTTGACTGCTCAGAAAATATGGACTTCAGTCAACAATTAACCCACAAATAATATCAAGCAATCAAAATGTGGAGTTAAAATTTATCATAACTCTACATAAAAGATGTGTATAGAAGCAAGTATGTAGAGGTCGAACACATGGAACAAGCAGGATAAATCGGGTGAAATCAATGCACAAGAGTGAGTGTGATGTATTTGTCTACTTATGCTATTTTTTGTGGGTTTTAATTTTATATTTTTTATTTCATTTTTAATTTTTATATTTTATATTTGATTTTTGATTTTCTGATTTTGTATTTTCTTTTTATATTTTATATTTTTATATATTTTCTTTTAAATAATAAAGTGTATGTACAATATAAGAAAAGAGGGATGTCACATATATATATATATAAATAGGTGAAATCAAGCAAAATTCAGGAAACAGAATATTTTTAGGCTTTTTATATTTTTCTGATGTTTTTATGTTTTTTCTAGATTTTTCCTAATTTTTTGGTATTTTTAAATTCAAAAATACTGAAAATAGTGAACAAAATAAAAGGCTGAAACTAAAATGGAGAAATAAAAAATCAAACAGAAGTCAAAATCCTCCTAATTATTTTTAAAATAAAGATGGGAAAATTCAGAAATAAAATTTGGATTTTTAGGAATTTTAGGAATTTTTATTATTTTATGAAGATTTTAGGGGGTTTGCTATTTTTAGGACTTTTCTTTTGTATTTTTTAGTGATTTCTGGTCTGAAGTTAAAACACAAAGAAACAAACAAAATGTATTTTTTGGATTTTTTTCAAATAGTTTTTCTAATTTTTATGTATTTTCTAATGCAAACTATGAAGAAAATGCATGTTTTTGAATTTTTATAAATATTAAAATGCAATAAAAATGCAAAATAAAAATATGGCATCAAATAGAAAAAAAGAGTAAGCTATGCTAATTTTTTGAGATTTGATAGATACATGAAATAAATAAAAGATACAAAAAGAAAACTCAGCCTAGTAGGAGTATTTTTGTAATTATCCATATGTACAGGGGGCAACTTGCAATTTTTTCACATAATATATACTTCAATAAAAACTTCGTGGATTAAATATTAAATCCAAGACCCACAAGGGTAACTGTGCAACTTTTCCAAAGTCACGTGCACGCAGCACGTGACCTGGCAAGGACCTTTTCGCAAATAACAAAAACCTGAGGGCTCAATTGAAATTTTACCTAAAATAATAGAACGTTATAAAATATTTCCTAGACTTAACAGAAATAACATAAATCACAAGGACACCAGCGCAAAATACCCCGTCCCCCATGTGCACATGTCACGTGAGGTGACGTGGATAGGGACCTAAGTGCAAATATGAGAAAGTTCAAGGGTTAAGTTATAAATTTTTCAAAACTTTAGAACTGCATCTGAAAGTTTCTAGTTCGATTATTAAATACAAATATGCATGGGGGAAGAGGTGCAAAATACCCACGCCTAAGCGCGATCCAACAGCGGGCGACACTCAACTTATCCACGTGGCGAAACAGGGACGCCCGATGACGGTTCACGCGAAGGGTCCAGATCAGATCTCCAAGGTTGATCGAACGGTGGCGACTGGTGGAGATCGGATGGTGGCTGTGCAAATTGGCGCGGGCCCATGATCCGACGGCTGGAAAGCAATGACGAAGAACGAGGAAGAAGGCCTCAGATGGCAAACTTCCCTGGCCTCGCAGCTCCTCCTCCGTGGCGTCTGAAGCTCAAAAATGGGCCCAACCTCTTCCTGCAAGTATCCTTTCGATGTTGGTACCCTCAAAACTGGCGGAGACGCGTCGTAGCGTAGTCATGAAGGTGGCGGAGCTGGGAGCCTCCATGTGTCTCCGGCGGGCAGCAAAATGGGCCCCAGGCCCTCGTGATGCTCTAGATACCGACAGAAAGTAGTTAACCCGTTGAGGGCAAAGTGCCTCGACAGTTGGCAGAATGAATGGGTGGGGATGACGACGAAATGGAGGGCGACCGGAGACAACTCAGGTGAAGGGGGTGATTTGGTGATCAGATGAGTTGAATGCGAAAAGGAGAGGGTGAACCTATTCCTATGACTACGAGGAATGAGAAAATCAAAGAAAAATAGGGAAATAGAAACCTCAAAGGTGAAGTTCACCTGAGATGAAAACCTCGATGGCAAGCTTTTCCGGAGGTGGTGGAGACCGCCACAGACGACGCCGAGGCTTGCCAACCGTGGGTGAAGACTCCCCTGTCATCAGAGATGCACCAGAGCACGAGAGGCGATGCGTTGCTAGTTCAAATGGGGTTCAAGTTTGAATCGCAAGATCGTACATCTATGTGAAGGGGTTGACGAGCGACTCCATAGATCGATGGAGATTGATCAAATCGTTGGTCCTCAACCCAAGGGAAAGCTTGGACGTGCAAGAGCGGTATTCGAGGAACAAAAGTCAAGAAGATTGTATCATGAGATAGTGCAAGATGCGTCTCCCAAAAATCAGTGTAAACCAAGGAAAACCACGTTCTGACATGCAACAGAGGGGGGGGGTCAGACAGTTGACCAAAGGTCAACTATCCGAGCCTTCCGGTTGGTCCACGTGGACCAAGCAGGAAAAACCTCCGGAAAATAATTTGTTAATTCATTTTAAAATAGTAAATGAATTTATTAATTTTTGGTTATTAAGTAAAAAATGTTTATTATAATATAAATTATTTTAGTTAGATTTTTATTTATTTTTTTGAGGTATAAAATACAAGTTACCTTTTGCGGCCTATATAGGTATACATATCTATATATTTAATATTTTATTTTTATTTTTGTAAATTTAATTTTGTTTATTTTGTTTATTATTTTATATATTTATAACTTATTTTTATACACTTAAATATATTTTTATTTTATTTGTCTGAAGTGTTTTGTACAATTAAATAAATAGAAGTATTAATTATATAGGTATATTTACAAGTATTATACATATGTATTGTATATAAGTATTTTCTTTTGTGTTTTCTTTAGGTTTTTATTCTTGTTTTAATACACACATATATTATAAATAATATTTACAAAATTATAAAAATATAACATTATGAAAATAATGAATAATAAATAAAATGAATATTTTAATCTGTACAAGTATACAATATGGGTCCAAAACTCAACTTTCAAACCGTAACTTCGAAAAATATGAAACTATCTTCATTAAATAGCTTATTAAAAATTATATACAATTAAAGGTGATTTTGATACATTTCAAATTATTTGAGAGATACAGGTCTGGGAAGTTGGGATTTTGGAATCTTATTCAGATCATAACTTTTTACATGTACATTATTTTTGTGTGAAATCAATTTTATATTTTTCTTTATTTAATTATCTACAATTTCTATGTTCAAAGTTTCTTTATTTGAGGTATAAAAAGTGGAACTAAAAATATGTCCCAAAATGAATAAAGAATGAATTAAATAAAAGGGAATTTTATTGTATTCTGACCCTTATCTCCCCCTACTTTATTCCTTGTCGACCTATTCATCTAGATGCTTAGGTCTTGGGGTTTCGGCTCATAAAATATTTACAATATTTTATTCTTTTTCTTTTCTTTTCTTCATTCTTTTATTTTGGTTTTAAAAACAATATTTTATACAGTATTTACACACACCTGCATGAATGCTAAAATGACGGAATTAAAGATATTTACATGCATTTACTAGGGTTTTTGAGGCCAAAATGATAGAATAAAGATGATGAAATGTGGATTCATCATGGAGCCGTCGCGAGGTGGGCGACGTGGGCGAGGCTCCATCGGGAGGTAGGAGACGACGTCTCAGTTGTTGGATCTAGTGATCCAACCGCCAGGAGGTTGGTGCGATGAGACGGTCCAGATCAGATCGGAGCAGCGCCATCGAAGGGTGTAAAGAACACCACGTGGCAGCATGGGAGCACGACACTAAAGAACGGTGGAGATGAAATCAGGCTTGGGGATCGGAGGGCGATGGAGGCCGCCATGTGGCGAGCGTAGGCGCGGGTGGAGGTGAAAAACTATGATGAGACCTGGAATAGGATTGAAGGGCTATGATCTTTCGGGAATCGATGGCAGGGATGTGATCGATGGATGGATGGACCAAGCGGCGTAGAGTGCACCATGTGGAGCGCTAAGGATGAGGCGTTCACGGATGACAGGGATGAGATATAGGGAACGATCGTATGGCTGCGATGAGTTACAGAATGGAGGGCCAAGATCTAATGGCCAGGAGGCGAGGTGTGTAGTGGGCAATGGAGTGGGCCGCGTGGCGCAACCAGAGGGCGCCAAGTGGCCCAATCTGGTTGGCTGAAAAAGAATGTGAGATAAGGGGAGAAGATGGTCGAATTTGGAAAAACTCAAAATATGAAAGTTGTAGATCTCAATGAGATCTACACATTTTATGTTGACCAAAAACAGAAATGAGGTCAAATAAAGTAATAAAATACAAGGGTACAAATAGACATACATATAGTGTATAATGGGGTCCCAAAACTCAAGTTTTGCATACAAGCTCCGACTTAAATGAAATTGGTCTCATTTTGAAGGTCTCTGAATGTGTATTAATTTAAAAGTGAGTAAACCTAGATCGAAGGCTGTATGGGAGAGATATGTGTATTCTAAGGTCAATGGTCCCTTACTTGGTTTGGGGTTTTATTGGGCAATTATTCAAGTTAGCATTTTTTTTGATATTTTTCTTGTATTATTTGTTAGTAATGTATATGGTATAAAGTAAATTTATGGAATTTATATTTAGTGTAAACTATATACAGATGAGTGATTTTTACAAGTGAATTGGGCTTCTTATTTAATGTGGATGCGGATGCTAAAATGCAGATGTTATCAATGCATTCATGAATGCTAATTATGAAATTTTTGTGGAAATATGCTCCTAATTACCCGGGAACAAGGATCTATTTTCAACTTTAAGAGTGATGAATCCAAGATTCATCAACCCCCTATACTTAAACCTTGATCGTCCCCGAGCAACTAAAATGAAATGCAAGAGTGAAATGATTTTGGGTTCCATACCAAGGTCATGAACAAGAGTTGAAAATGGAGCTTGACTCGACCTTTGGATTATGTGTGTGGCGGAACCTTATTGGGATCTGAACTTAAGACCTAACAGACTTCAAGTTTCACAAATCTTCTATTCAAGACTCCTCAATAGTCAGGTCAGAACAAAACCTCAAACGTAAATTTCTGATGACTATGATTCTTACTTGTACTGTGTAAGTGTAAAATAGCTCTCCACATCAGAAATGGCTAAGAACGAGCCTCCTCTAACAAGGCAACTCTAATTCCTTGGTCCAGTAACTCTTTCCTCAAGGAGCGGGGTATTCCCTTTTGAGTTCAAGTGTGACTAGCTCAAGAGGAGGGGGTGGAGAAAAGAATGGACGGCAACCAGTGTAGCTACCTATCCCAGGATACCTGACCAGTGTAGCAAAGTCATCTAGCTGCAGATTTCTTGCTAATATACATACTCCGACAGGTATTTTATTTTCACTTTGGCCTATCTTATTTTTTAGAGTTTTTGCATTTTTTTCTAACTATATACAAGGTGCAGCACGTACACCAGGAGTTTCTCCTCTTGAGCTAGTAGACTATCCCTCTTTTGAAGCATTATTGCAACCCACAGCATCCCATCTTTAGACGTCAACACCACCAGACTAGGTTGAGATGCACTACCCTCCCTAGAGGAGGACGGGTGTTTCCACCCGTGTGCTACTCCAAGCTAAAGGATTCTACCTCCTCACCACCTCATCAATGAAAAGCTATGTGCATTGTGCTTGTCAAAGTTAGGTCACTGTCTATAAGAATCATGCGTGTGCATGAGATATTCTACTTAGACTAATCAAGATGACACGTGAACATAGACTTGCGAACTCAAAGAATTAACTCTCTTGACCTGAGAAATTTTAACTCCAGTTCCTATAATTTCCTCTGAAATTAGGTGGATTAAGGTCAAATCAAGTCCTTCCTCAACATCTATTCATAACTTGGTTCAGAACCCACTAGTTATTCACCTTGCACATGCAAGATATGCAGATGAGATGTAGATGACATGCTATGAATGAAATGCAAGACTCTTTTTCTTTCTTTTTAAATACAGAGATGATGTGCAAGAGTAAATAAGAAGCCTTTGATTTTGATATTTCCATTTTTTTTCAAAATTCGGTATACCTCCTATGTTACAACAAATTTTTTTCAAGAGTTTTATAAGTGTTATACGAATTATACAAGTGTTATACAATATACAAGTATACATGTATTTTACAAAAAAAAATCTCAATTTTTACCCACTCTGTAATTATTGTATAATGTATAAATAAATACGTGAAAGTACGAGCTATGGGTAAAGTATATATGTAATATATACACACCCCCTATACTTGGCGTGTTCTATGTCCTCAGAGCACGAAAAGCGAGGAAGAAGACATAACTCGTGTTAAGCATAGGAGAGCAAAAAGAACAAAAATGTATAGAAGTTGTCCTGCCCCCCTATACTTAGGCTCTGGCAGCCTAAGTGCAGCAGAAAATAAAAAACGGGTCGGACGAGGTCAAGAGGGGAAGTGGATGAGTATATATACATGATGGGCATCGGTCCCCCTATACTTAGGCTCATGTCAGCCTCAGTATAAGACATGAGTGAGTGTGAGGACCGATGTGATCTGGAGGATGTACAGTGAATAGTGTACGGACTCAGGTGACTCTCCCCCCTATACTTAGGATATGGTCATCCTAAGTATAGTTGTAGATGAAATTTATGAAGCTGGGGCGAGTGATTAGAGTCGCGGGAGGGAGGGGAGAATATACAGGAATGGTGGGTGGTCTGAATCTTTCTAGATGTTGCTAATGGCGAGAGCTCACTGCTGCAAGGTCTCATGCGCGGCTCTATGTGTATCTACTAAGTCTGTCTCGCGCATGAATACAATCTCCTCGACATGGACTAACTGTTCATTTGGTTCGACGAAGTGCTTCAACAATTGTCCATTGACGAGGAATGTATGTTCTTTATCTGAGAGATCTGAGATCTCAACACATCCACTATCAAGCACATCATGGACTATGAATGGGCCCATCCACTTGAATTTCAGCTTGCCTTGGAAAACCTTCAGCCTTGCATTGAACAACCATACCTTCTATCCAGAAACAAAGGTCTTTCGTCTGATATATCTATCATGCCAATGCTTTACTTTGTCCTTGTACACCAAACTGTTGTCGTATGCTCGATTTCTGACTTCCACAAGCTCATTCAGATCCATCTCTCCTTGTTTCTGCCCTAGGTGTGTGTTCCAATTGACCTTTTTGATTGCCCATTCTGATTTGCGCACTAATTCTGTGGGAAAATGGCACGACTTCTCAAATACCATCCTGAATGGGGAGGTTCCTAACGGTGTCTTGTAAGCTGTCCTATAAGCCCATAGGATTTGATCCAAGATCTGAGACAAGTCCTTCTTGTCTGGACGGACAAGCTTTTGCAATATGGTTTTCACTTCCCTATTCGACATCTCAGTCATGCCATTGGTCTGTGGGTGGTAAGGACTAGCGACACAGTGTTCGATGTCGTAATCCTTCAAGAGCTTATTCACACCTCTGTTCATGAAGTGGCTACCCCCATCGGATATCAACACTTTTGGGATCCCGAACCTAGAGATGATGTGATCTCTAATGAATTTATAGTCAGTCCTACTGTCTGCAGCTCGGGTTGTGATAGCCTCCACCCACCTTGATAGATAATCTACCGCAAGAAGGATGTATTCAAATCCATGGCTAACCGGGAATGGGCCCATGAAGTCGATGCCCCACGCATCAAAGACATCACAAATGATGACAGGCTGCATCGACGTCTCATCCTTGGAACCAATGATTCCTCCCATTCGCTGGCATACTGGGCATGACTTTGCAAAGGTGAGCGCATCGTGAAATAGAGTCGGCCAATATAAGCCACACTGAAGTACCTTCCATGCGGTCCTCTTCCCGGAGTGGTGTCCTCCTGCCTCCAGACTGTGGCATAAAGTAAGGACACTCTGATATTCCTTTTGAGGAATACACCGTCTCCAGACACAATCCAGTCCTTCAAAGAAAAGGACCGAATCCTCCCAATGGTAATGTCTCGAATCCGACTTCATCAGTCTATGTGGCTCTTGGGCCAATTTTTGGGAACTTTCTTGGAGACAAGATAGCTCATGATATTGGCATACCATGGGAGTGAGTCGACAATAAAAATCGACTCATCAGGGAAGGAGTCTTGAATCGGGGTATCATCAAAAGCATTAAGATCCTCGAGACGGGAGAGGTGATCAGCTACTACGTTCTTCTTTCCAGTTTATCTCGAATGTCCAAATCAAATTCCTGGATAAGTAGAATCCACCTAAGAAGACGCACCTTTACGTCCTTCTTTTCCATCAAATACCGTAGCGTTGTATGGTCTGTGAACACAATCACCTTAGATCCAATTAAGTAAGATCTGAATTGTCCGCGAACACTACCGCAAGCATCTCTTTTTCCGTAACCGTATAGTTACATTGAGCAGTATCAAGCACTTTGCTTGCGTAGTGTATGGCGAACGGGATTCCATCCCTCCTCTAACCTAACACAACCCCAACAGCAAAATCAGATGCGTCCATCATGATCTCAAAAGGAAGAGATCAATCTAAGGCTTGTAGGATCAGAGCGTCCATGATCATCTGTTGTAATTGCTTAATGGCTTCAAGACATTTGTGATCAATAATGAACTCCATGTCTTTGCCTAAAAGCTTAGTTAGCGGTCGGGCAATTTTCAAAAAATCCTTGATATATCTCCAATAGAATCCAACATGCCCAAGGAATGACCGCATCTATTTCACGTTGGTCGGTGGCTGGAGTCATCTGATTACATCCACCTTAGCAGGGTCAACCTCCATTCCTCTCTTGGATATGATGTGCACCAACACAATGCCCTCCGTCACCATGAAGTGACTTTTCTCCCAAGAGAGCACCAGATTGACCTCACAACACCGCTTGAGGACTCGGTCCAGATTCCTAATACAGGAATTGAAGGAATCATTGTGGACTGAGAAGTCTTCTATAAAGACTTCCAGGAATTCGCCGACCATTTCGGCGAATACAACAATCATGCACCTTTAAGTACCAGGAGCATTGCATAACCCAAAGGGCATGCACCTGAAAGCATAGGTACCAAAGGGTCATGTAAACGTGGTTTTCTCCTGGTCCTCAGGAGCTATGGCTACTTGATTGTAGCTTGAGAACCCGTCTAAAAAGTAGAAGAATTCTTTCCCCACTAATCTTTCTAAGATCTGATCAATGAATGGTAGGGGGAAATGATCCTTCTTCGTCGCGTCATTCATGCATCTGTAATCCACACAGATGCACCACGATGTGGGTACACGTGTCACGATCTCCTCTCCGTCCTCCTTGGTGGTCTTCTGAATTCCCGACTTTTTCGGGATAATATGGATTGATGCCACTCATTTAGAATCGGAGATGGGATAAATAAAACCCGCGTCGCACCATTTCTCTATCTCCTTCTTCACGACCTCTCGTAAATTGAGATTCAAGCAATGTTGGAATTCATGAGAGGGTTTAGCCTCATTCTCTAGGTAGATATGGTGCGAACATAGAGCGGGATTTATCCCGTGGATATCGGAGATGCTCTAGCCTATTACCTTGCAGTTTTTCTCCAGGATCTCTGGCAAGCGAGATTCCTGCTCCTCTGTCAATCGCGAGCTGATGATGATCGGATATTTCTTCTCATGTCCCGCAAGAAAGGCGTATTTTAGTGTTGTGGGTAAAGGTTTGAGCTCAAGTAAGGTGTGATCATCAAGGAAGTCTGGCTTAATCAAATCTGGCTCTGTGCTGGTAGTGGCTGGATCTGTCCTTGAAATTGCTGCCACTAACTCATTCGGCTCTGGAGTCGGATCGTCAGATGTTTCCAAGCAATCGGCAAAAGCCACGTCCGACTCATCATCATCTTCTTATGATTGTCCTAAAGAAGGCAGGACTGAAAGGCCCAACTGGGCCTCTAAGTCATCGAAGATGTAGGGGGATGCACATTATGCGCTGTACTTATTCCTAAGGGTCTCACAAACTGACTCATGCACAAGATCTTCTCCGGAGGAGAGGGACTCATCGGTGCTAGCTGGGTTCTGTCTCCATGGCCCAAGGTGTCTAGATGAATACAATATGCTTCAGACGAGGAGTACTTGGTGCTGGATTCTGAACTGGCCTCTGCCATCTGGTCTGCTTCATCTCAAGTTCCTCATCTCCGCCTGGAGTATGGAACTGGATCCTCTCTCATAATGGAAGCATCATGGTTATACAATCGTTTATGATTACATCACCCTCAGGTATTCCTAATACATGTAAATCCTGCATACTGGAAGACCAAGAATAAATCCGAAGTATCAGATCAACTTACACTGTCTACTTTAGGATTTTATCATTATGTTTCTCATTCGATCATAGGGAGTCGATATCGATCGTATATTTTTAAAATCATATATCATACCTAGGTGTTGATCATATACTTTCCAAAAGCATATATCAAAGCTTACAAATTTAGCTAAGCTTCCAAAGCGAGATGAACGTGCATGAAATTTGATTCTTTCCAATATCTCATGAGTGAGATCATGTTTTCCAGTTCAGTAAATGAACCTGTATGATCCCTTTGAGAGATTGTATTACTCATATGCCCTTGCATGCACACCAGCACGTCGGTGTATAGACCTTGGTTAGGTCATCGACCTATTGGTCTGCCAAATGTACATACTCAGATATATAGTAATACATCTGTCTCCGATCAGAGGATGCGTACATATATCATGACAGCATACGACATATGACTTTGGTTATGTTGATTTCATTAAGTCAACTCTTTGACCTAACCAGTCTAACACCTCCGAATCTCTATTCCTATGCAAATGACATGCATTAAGAGGTCGGTCAGATATCAACCTTTAGAGAAAGGATTGCCATCTCCTTCTCAGGCTGGAGATCCTCTCCTAATAATCATTTGACAGTACTTGGTGAGTCCTCAATCTAACTCTTTAGATATTCACCCAAGCATCAACCTCTATGATTCAATAATTGAATCAACAACTGTATGATCGTTAAGATGTCCATGGTACATAATCCTAATTGTACTAAGGGACCTATTATTCAAATTAGTTATTCTTTATTTCAGATCAGTGAATGATATTTGTAATAACATTTATTTCATAATGGCTCATCGTGGAATCGCATGTTCAATAATCTCCCACTAGCCCAAAGAACCATTAATGGGCTAGTCTTTAAACCCGCACTCATGTGATAATCATAGGCTATTTAGAAAAATAGCTAGGTAAGCTGATCAGTCATTCTGTTCCTAAGAGACTATGCCAAGTCCTTTTGCAGTGCTTGCATATCTCCTACTAACAATGCTTGCATCCAATGTGAAGGTTGCATCTTATGCAACCAATACTCAATCTTATTTAGTTATAATGTCCTTGATACTACATCTCGATAATTATTTATAACCAGTTTGTAATTTCTATTATCCTTATCAGAATACCCTTATTCCTGGAGATCTCTATCTCCTAAGGTATCCGTAGTTAAGATCTTTTAGATCTCCATCTATAAAGTCTTAATTTCTTGAAGATAAGACTTAAAGATCACTATCTCTAAAGTCTTGCCATCTTTGAAGATATTGTTATTACTGCAATCAAGTGTTTTATATCCTTAGTAGGATCAGTAACAATTTACTACTCCCAGTGCATGGCAGACATATGGCTTTTGTACACATTTAGCATACACTCGGCTTCTCGTAACTGATGCACAAGGGCAAGCAGTTCTAGCATTCACTTCCTCAACTCTTTGAGGTGCTATCCCTTCAGACAGGTCAGTACCATATCTTAAGGGAAGGAAGCCTTCCTTGGGGTTTTCCAAGAATGGAAATTGTCCAAGGTGTATCACTAATGTGACGGTCCCAATACCATCTTCTCTTTGCTTCTGAACAACTTCAGAACTAAACTCTAAGAGGTATCCTTGAGATCATATCTCAAGGTATGGAATAGCCAGTCTATAAAACATTTATTATCATCCTTATATCATTCCAAATGATTATGATATTATCGACATTTAGTACGATGAACACAATGGCACTACCACTAAGCTTCACATGGTTCATCAAAATTCTATCTGAGATCATAACATTTATGATTTCATCAAATCCAATGTTCCAACTACAAGAAGCTTATTTGAGTCCATATATGGAGTTCTTCAGCTTGCACACCTTGCTTTCCTCAACTATGAAGCCCTTGGTCTACTTCATATGAATATCCTCAGAGAGGTCTTCATAGAGGAATGCAATCTTGACTCACAAATTGAAGATGTCATAGTCAAGTTGTGCAGCTATAGTTAGTAATATTCTGATGAGTTAAAGCAAGGTCACTGAAGAGCAAGTCTTATTGCAAGCAATGTCTTCTCTTCGGTGTGTAGCTCATGGCTACGAGCCGTGCTTTGAAGGTCTCTACCTTCTCATCAGGTTCCCTCTTTCTTTTTGAATATCTATTTACACCTTAATGGATCTTTCCACGTATAGGTAGATCCTCGAGAGTACATATACAACGTTTGTATATGAAGTGTACCTAAAACTTTATTTCTAATATTCATCTTTCCATGACATGATCTTCAGAAGCTTCATCACATGAAGTTCGATCATTGACAGATTTCTTTGACACATGGAATTCATCCTCAAACTCATTTGAAGAGGTATTAGTGTTTCATCTTTAATTATCCTTTTAGTTTCCAATTTCAGGAGCCTCATTATCTTCTCAAGATTAAATGAGCTCCTTTACTTCATTTTCATCTTGATTCTCAAGAGAGCCATTCTCTAGGAGTTCATAGATAATTTCATTGTTGATATATATATATCCGATCATTGAAAGATATATAATTAAATGTGATTTAATTATCATGAATAATATGAATTTGATTCATATTATAAGGAGAGTTATCTGAGATGATTAAATGTGATTTAATTATCAAAGACGTGAATAATGTGAATGTGATTCATATTATTTGAGCACATGAGAATAGAGATCCAAGATGATTAAATGTGATTTAATTACCATGGAAATGAATAATATGGATAGTACTATCCATATTAATCATATATATTATAAATATGATTTATAATGTATTAGAGAGAGCCTATTGTGATTTATATTTGTTGGTTAATTATTGATGTGAATTGGATTCACATTGAATGATTAATTGAAAATATAATTTACTTTTTTTGGGGTGTGAATGCGATTCACATTTTCCCAATGGCATGATTGCAATATTCACAAGATAATTATAAGTTATTTTTGTGAAATAATTTACAACAATTGTTATTGTAAATCTTAAAGATATCATGAGAAAGGATGTCTCATGAGATAATGAGATCTCACGGGATATTGAAGAGATAGACCAAGTCCACCTCAAGAGGGTGGAGGGCTACCAATCTCCAAAGGAGAAGAGTGGCCATCCCTCCCTTTTTAGGAGATGAGGTCTATCTCCTCATTATCTCCAATGTTAATTAATTAATTTGATTTGAAATTAATTTATATTGATTTATCCACATATTAATTTAAATTAAATTAATAGTTGTTGTATTTTTACAATAACATCATGGCCATTGAAAGAAACACAAATCAATCCCATCCATTGATTGTGTGTGTCCATGGTTAGAGATCCATGGACTCCCAAAACCCTATATAAGAAGAGGCACCCCTTGCTCTTAGAGTTACACGATTACAACAACTAATGCTCTCTCCCTTTCTCTCTCTCTCTCTACACGTCGTGTCTCTCTCTCTCTCTCATTGTGGTCGTCCACCATGGAATCGTTGAGAGAGTCGCCATCGTGGTAGCATCATCGTTATGTTGCCGGAGTATTTGCTCGTAGATCTCCGTCTCCTTCGATGTGCCTCGCTCGTGAACGATGACGTTGGATCTCGTGTGACGAGATAAGGAGATTCGTCACTTGGATCATCAACATGGATTGCGAGGAGCATGCGTCTCATCAATTCGCTCGCACGCGCCTCCTCCATTGGATCGGACTTGAGACATGAGGTCTCTTCGTTTAGGAACTCGATCGCAAAACCTAGTAATTATTTGTGATTTAGATGAAACGATCCGAGAAGTGTTCCTGGATCATGTAGTTTCATCACATTAAAATTTTTAAATTCTACTGCCTCGAGCAACAAGTGCGACTAGTCGCTCTCGATCGCATACGATGCGATCCTCACGCTTCTATGATGCGCTTAAGGATCTTCCTGTATCCTTCAGGAATTGACTCAAACAAAAGTAAATTTAATGGCAGGATTCGTGGGATAAGACAGTCTATAGTGGAATTACGTTGTTTAGAATATCGTAGAGGTAATTTAGCAAGTTTATAATATTCGTGGGCTAAAAATTCCTAAAATAAAAATCAACTACCACATATTCAACAAGTTGAAGCGTTTCAATGTTTAAAATACAAAATCGATTCCAAAATTACTAAAAGATCGCAGGATGTAAAGCAGTTGAAGCACAATAGAAGATTTTTTATATTTAAAAGAACTTAAAATATGAATCAAATAAAAATCCAAAAAGTACTTATCAATTTAATTCAACTCAGTAGCATTTCTTCATACCCCATTCGGCAAGGGGGTTAACCCCCTCCCCCTTGAGAGATTTTCTCCCAAAACCCATACTTTCTCTTTCATGTGGGGTCCATTCTTCTTCTTTTTTTTAATACATTAAATAAATTATTTTTTCATCCATTCCATCAAAAAAATAATATATTATACCATTATATCATCTAAAAGTTATAAACAATTTAACTTCTACTCACTTTTCCAAACTTCAATACAATCACATCATAATAACTACCCACCTTTCCAAACTTCAATGCAATCACATCACAAACCCTCTCAACCCAAAACCCTCTATCCAAACACCAAAACACAAAAACGAGTTATCATCCCCCATGTTACCCTGGAGTAACCCACCAACCAAACACACCCTCAAGGTTTAGGGTTTATAGGGTATCCGACGGAGGCTGATGTGGATGAGAAGGCACTGAAGGGTATCCGACTGCATATGATGTAGCCCCCTTCCCCTTTTCTTTTATTTTGTTCAACGTACAGTGAATGAATGGAAACGAAACACCTCTGGTTGATCTGGCGATGACGGGATGGAGGGTATGCTCCTTCCATAAGCATGGGCTTAAAAGGTCCTCATCTTCAACGGTGGACTGTGTGAATAGGTAGTGGTATGATGCGGTCATGTGGCTCTGCCGATGTGGGTTCTGGAACAGAGCCACCAACCCTCCCCTCTTGTCGTGTCTCTTAATATGCAGGTTCGAGAGCGAGAGACCCTCCTCTGATTGAGGAGGGAATCAATGCGAGCTCTTGTTGTCTTCCTAATTGGTCACCTAGGAAGAGTTGTGAGGTGCTCGAAACTCACGTGCTCGACCGATGGGTTATTCGGGTCAGCTTAGACGTGGGGAATAAAGAATGGGTGAATGGATGTGTCCTCCATGGGCGAGGGAGGATCTCTGCTACTCCGGTCGTCGTCTGCAACTGGTGGTTGGTCAGGATGTGGGAGAAAGAGAGGGGAAGCCGAGCATCGGGATGTGATGATGGTAACGTAAATGATGGCTCGATATTCGTCAGTGCAACACATAGACAGAGGATTGTACTAGCATGAGGAAGAAGACGGAGAAGAAAAGACGGCAAAGAATGAACAAGAAGAAAACAAAGATCCAACAAGGAGAAGAAGAAGAGATGGTACCTAAACAAAAGGGAAATGGTGAACTGTCATCGACAGATTGGTGTGCGGAGGCACACCGGTGGTGGCCTAAGTGGGTGGGCAACACAACCAAGCTAAACTAGCTTCAAGGAAGCTATTGCAGTAAAGGTTGCTTCTCGTCAGATCTAGCTGATGAACCTCAGTTTCATCATCTTTATTTTCTATAATTAACCCCCTTGCTTAAGGTTTTGTCAATAAAACCCAGTTAAAGTCTTGTAATTAACAAAGTCCTTAATAAATTAAAAATCACAAAAAAATAACAAAACAAAAATTTGTGGTATTTTTAGACTTAAAAATACCCTCAAAAATACTTCGGGACTTCGTTTATTTTCATCTCCAATTTTGGTTAACATGAAACTTGTAGATCTCGTCAAGATCTACAACTTTCATGTTTTGAGTTTTCTCAAATTCGGCCATTTCAGCCACCAAAAATCCAAAATACCCTCAAATAAATCTGATTGGGCCACGTAGCCCGTTTTGGGTGCGCTACGTGGCCCGCTTCCCTTGTCTTTTTCCGCCACCACCCCTGGTCGTTGGATCTCACTTCAGATCCAACGGCCCCGCTGTGTCCACGCGCGCCTATTGCCTCAGCCATTGATCTTCTCCGCCCCTTGATCATCACCGTTCGTCAGCGCCGAGCGCAGAGCGCGCCACGTGGCGCATTAAGATCCGTCCGATCACGCCCATAATGTCTTGATCTCTGCCGTCCATGACCGCTTAAATCCTCAACCTTCCGATCAATAACTCCTTCACATCCAAGCCGCTCGCCAGCGCCGCGGCCAGAGCTCGACACGTGGCTGCTTCACATCCCTTCGATCACTCCGCTCCCGATTGCATCAGGACCGTTGCTCCGCGCCCAATTCTCCACAGTTGGATCTTCAGATCCAACGGCGGAGCGTCGTCGTCAACCTCCGACCATCCCATCTCTCTCCCACAATCCAGCTCGCACACCCTTCCCCCTTTCCTTTTTCTCCGCCACCACAGTTGACTTCTCCCATCGCCAACTGCCCTCCGACCTGCCCCACTCTTCCACCATCCTCGCGCATCATCCCACGACTCCCGTCGTCGTCCCACTCGCTCTTCAAAACCCTCGAAAACCACATCGACCACCACCACTTCCGCCATCATCGCCCTTCAAATACTCCGCCCCTCCCACCGTTCACCCCCGTCCATCTTTACGCGGGGAGGGGCCCAGCCCTCCTCCGCCTCCCTGTGACATGGGGAGGCGAGAGGATCGAGCGAAGATGACCCAGCCCCCGGTGAGACCCTCCGCCTTGAACAGCGGAGCTGCGGCGCCTCCTGGCGACCGCCCGAGCTGCGTCGAGTGGCTGACGACGTCCAACGACGACCAGAGCTCAACCTCGAGCTCGCGCACAAGCTTCTCGCTCCGCCAAACCTCCGGTGAGTCTTCTTCCTCTTCTCTCGCATTTTTTCTTGATTTCCTTAATTTTTTTAGGCCGCCTGGGTCGTCCGCAACCTCCATTAATCCTCCTCCGAGCTTCGCCATCAACCCCCCTTCGACGCGCATCGCTAAGATCATCTTCCTCATCCTTCAGATCCCCAGACCACTCCGACCCATCTCCTCCGCCACCCACGGCGGAGGAGCTCCGAGCTCTCCACCTTCTCCGCCCCCCTACGAGCTCTCACTTCACCTCCACTACACACACACCACAATTAGCGTGCTTCGGCTATTGAATAACAGTGCAGGTCTTCTTGAGTGTCAATGGTCGGAGCCCAGTCGGAGCAGACTTCATCGACTTCGCAGCTCCCTTCCGAGCTCCGACGAGCGGCACCAGGTGCTTCTGGACCTTCCCTGAGCTCTGGGCTTCCTCGACGATCACTTAGGGAGCTTTGGGAAGGTCCACCATGGCCGAGAGTGGCAGGCGGAGGAGGAGCTCCTTCGCCGGAGCTTTGAACCCGCCGCCCGCCTTCGGCCAAAGAAGGAGGAGCAGTGACCATCGGATGTCCCTCTCCAGGGGATCATCCAACAGTCTGAGTACGTCCACGTCGCCGATCAGAGCTCGTTTCAGATAACGTTGGATCCTCAAGATCCAACGGTTCCCGTGCTTCCATGACATCACTCCAGGAGCCCTTCGATCCTTGCGATCAAAGGGCTCATATTCAACCACGTGGCGATGCCAGAGCCTTCACCGAGCCTCAGCATCCGTGCCTCCAGGCTCGGTTGCTCCTGGCCTCCTCCAAGCCTTCGCCGAACCATCAGCAGCTTCGACCCCGTCCGAGCCTCAGCCGAAGCTAGATCGAACCTCTGCCGAACCCGATCCTTCGTCCAGACCTGGGGAGGCACGTGCCTGGCACGTGAATCCTTGGGTTATTTGCAGAGACGCCCCACCATCTTCTCCATTTTGCATCCAGGTCCTGACGTACGTGCTGACCATGCGCGCAAAGGAAAATTTACACTGAAGCCCTTGCGGTTTTTAATATTTGCAGAAAGGCCCCTGTGCGTATGGGCAAATTACAGGGAAGGTCCCGCTCTTCTGGTTATTTACATTTCAGTCCCTCCCAGGGACCTGTGTGCAATTTTATTTCATGTTTTATTTCATTTATGCCCTTAGCTTATTTGTTGCATATCTTGAGCTACGAATGCCCAATCGAGTTGATTTCAGTTTCATTTTGAAGCTCTTCTCATCCTCTTTATTATGGCATGCTTCAATTTTAGATTTGACACTATGGTCCGTAATGTATTATTTTATTCCCTAAGTGTCCAGATATCTGTGTTTGTCATGCCTACTTGCTTTATAATTATAGAGTGCTTATTTATTTCAACTCGGTTTGACTCGCAATTTTCTTATGGCTCAAGTGACTATTATTTTGAGCATATCATTCGTTTTGCATGTTCATCTATTTGCATGATAAAAAAATGTTTAAAAAAATGCATGTTTACTTTATTGTTATTGCATTGTTGTGTATCTGCATGCTTTGACCTATATTGGCTTTTAACTCAACACTTAGTTAAATAAATAGAAGTACAGATAATTAAAGAGAGGCTCGTGTCCCTGAGTTCGACCTTGGTATCTTACCAAGCAAAATAAATTACGATCATCTCATTTTGATCTATTATCACATATATTTAAATGAGTTGGTCTCTTTGATGACCAAAATCGGCCCGACTGCTACGACATATTAAAGTGCTAATTCCGCACTATTAAAGGGCCGATTTTGCGAGTCGTCAAATGGCGTCGTTGCCGGGGATACGGCTCATTTCTTACATTTTTTGGATTTTTGTTTATTTAATTTCGTGTTTCTTTTACAACCATGATCGTTCGATTACAATCGCGAGTCTTCGATCGAAGACCGCTGTAAAAGACGAATTATTATAAAAATGCAACACATTTTTTTTTCTTTCTTCCCTATTCGCAGCGGGAAGCATCCCGCTCCTCGCCTCCTTGATCCATTAAGGGCCCTGCCACAAAAACAGTGGTTAGAGATCAAAATAAGAAAGAAAATTTTTGAATGCAAAAAAGGATGAACAAATTGACCTATAAAAGAAACAAGAAATTAAATAAACAAAAATCCAAAAAATGTAAGAAATGAGCTGTGTCCCCGGCAACGGCGCCATTTGACGACTCGCAAAATCGGCCCTTTAATAGTGCGGAATTAGCACTTTAATATGTCGTAGCAGTCGGGCCGATTTTGGTCATCAAAGAGACCAACTCATTTAAATATATGTAATAATAGATCAAAATGAGATGGTCGTAATTTATTTTGCTTGGTAAGATACCAAGGTCAAACTCAGGGACACGAGCCTCTCTTTAATTATCTGGACTTCTATCTATTTAACTAAGTGTTGAGTTAAAAGCCAATATAGGTCAAAGCATGCAGATACACAACAATGCAATAACAATAAAGTAAACATGCATTTTTTAAACATTTTTTTTATCATGCAAATAGATGAACATGCAAAACGAATGATATGCCCAAAATAATAGTCACTTGAGCCATAAGAAAATTGCGAGTCAAACGGAGTTGAAATAAATAAGCACTCTATAATTATAAAGCAAGTAGGCATGACAAACACAGATATCTGGACACTTAGAGAATAAAATAATACATTACGGACCATAGTGTCAAATCTAAAATTGAAGCATGCCATAATAAAGAGGATGAGAAGAGATTCAAAATGAAACTGAAATCAACTCGATTGGGCATTCGTAGCTCAAGATATGCAACAAATAAGCTAAGGGCATAACTGAAATAAAACATGAAATAAAATTGCACACAGGTCCTTGGGAGGGACTGAAATGTAAATAACCAGAAGAGCGGGACCTTCCCTGTAATTTGCCCATACACACAGGGGCCTTGCTGCAAATATTAAAAACCACAAGGGCTTCAGTGTAAATTTTCCTTTGCGCGCATGGTCAGCACGTGCGTCAGGACCTGGATGCAAAATGGAGAAGATGGCGGGGCATCTCTGCAAATAACCCAAGGATTCACGTGCCAAGCACGTGCCTCCCCAGGTCTGGACGAAGGATCGGGTTCGGCAGAGGTTCGATCTAGCTTCGGCTGAGGCTTGGACGGGGTCGAAGCTGCTGATGGTTCGGCGAAGGCTTGAGGAGGCCAAGAGCAACCGAGCCTGGAGGCACGGATGTTGAGGCTCGGTGAAGGCTCTGGCATCGCCACGTGGTTGAATATGAGCCATTTGATCGCAAGGATCGAAGGGCTCCTGGAGTGATGTCGTGGAAGCACGGGAACCGTTGGATCTTGAGGATCCAACGCTATCTGAAACGAGCTCTGATCAGCGATGTGGATGTACTCAGACCGTTGGATGATCCCCTGGAGAGGGACATCCGACGGTCACTGCTCCTCCTTCTTTGGCCGAAGGCGGGCGGCGGGTTCAAAGCTCCGGCGAAGGAGCTCCTCCTCCGCCTGCCACTCTCGTCCACGATGGACCTTCCCAAAGCTCCCTAAGTGATCGTCGAGGAAGCCCGGAGCTCAGGGAAGGTCCAGAAGCACCTGGTGCCGCTCGTCGGAGCTCGGATGGGAGCTGCGAAGAAGTTTGCTCCGACTGGGCTCCGACCATTGACACTCAAGAAGACCTGCACTGTTAGTCAATAGCCGAAGCACGCTAATTGTGGTGTGTGCGTAGTGGAGGTGAAGTGAGAGCTCGTAGGGGGGCGGAGAAGGTGGAGAGCTCGGAGCTCCTCCGCCGTGGGGGCGGAGGAGATGGGTCGGAGTGGTCTGGGGATCTGAAGGATGAGGAAGATGATCTGAGCGATGCGCGTCGAAGGGGGGTTGATGGCGAAGCTCGGAGGAGGATTAATGGAGGTTGCAGACGACCCAGGCGGCCTAAAAAAATTAAGGAAATCAAGAAAAAATGCAAGAGAAGAGGAAGAAGACTCACCGGAGGTTTGGCGGAGCGAGAAGCTTGTGCGCGAGCTCGAGGTTGAGCTCTGGTCGTCACTGGACGTCGTCAGCCACTCGACGCAGCTCGGGCGGTCGCCAGGAGGCGTGCAGCTCCGCTGTTCAAGGCGTAGGGTCTCACCGGGGGCTGGGTCATCTTCGCTCGATCCTCTCGCCTCCCCCTGTCACAGGGAGGCGGAGGAGGGTTGGGCCCCTCCTCGCGTAAAGATGGACGGGGGTGAACGGTGAGAGGGGCGGAGTATTTGAAGGGCGATGATGGCGGAAGTGGTGGTGGTCGACGTGGTTTTCGAGGGTTGTGAGGAGCGAGTGGGATGACGACGGGAGTCGTGGGATGATGCGCGAGGATGGTGGAAGAGTGGGGCAGGTCGGAGGGCAGTTGGCGATGGGAGAAGTCAACTGTGGTGGCGGAGAAAAAGGAAAGGGGGAAGGGTGTGCAAGCTGGATCGTGGGAGAGAGAGGGGATGGTCAGAGGTTGACGACGACGCTCCGCCGTTGGATCTGAAGATCCAACGGTGGAGAATTGGGCGCGGAGCGACGGTCCTGATGCAATCGGGAGCGGAGTGATCGAAGGGATGTGAAGCAGCCACGTGTCGAGCTCTGGCCGCAGCGCTGGCGAGCGGCTTGGATGTGAAGGAGTTGTTAATCGGAAGGTTGAGGATTTAAGCGGTCATGGACGGCAGAGATCAAGACATTATGGGCGTGATCGGACGGATCTTAATGCGCCACGTGGCGCGCTCTGCGCTCGGCGCTGACGAACGGTGATGATCAAGGGGCGGAGAAGATCAATGGCTGAGGCAATAGGCGCGTGTGGACACAGCGGGGCTGTTGGATCTGAAGCGAGATCCAACGGCCAGGGGTGGTGGCGGAAAAAGACAAGGGAAGCGGGCCACGTGGCGCACCCAGAACGGGCCACGTGGCCCAATCAGATTTATTTGAGGGTATTTTGAATTTTTGGGGGCTGAAATGACCGAATTTGAGAAAACTCAAAACATGAAAGTTGTAGATCTTGACGATATCTACAAGTTTCATGTTGACCAAAACTGGAGATGAAAACAAACGAAGACACGAAATATTTTTGAGGGTATTTTTAACCAAGCCCACAATCCTTACCGTAATTACTCTACTACGTGGAGGATGTTGTCACCATCCTCGAACTTGGGGCTAGAGCTGGAAGCTATGAAATAGAATATGTATGATGACGTTCGAGCAATGTGGGTATGGCACAACCATTGTGGAAAGGAGTAGGCGTATGTGCTGTGATGGAAAGAGGAGTGGGAGAAGGAAGATGAACTACGCACATTGACCAAAGTCAACATTGCATTGTTGGTAGTTGATGTGGAAACAGTGAAGGGCCAATGGGGGATGTCCACGTGGATGATTGACCAAGTGTTTGAACATCCTCATGGCAAAACTAGGGAAAAAAATAAAAGAGAAAATAGAATAAAATAAAAATAAAATAAAAGGAAGTCAGATTTCAAGAAGTGGTCAACCTAAAAGTTGTATATCTCAATTATATCTACCATTTTCATTAAGAATCTAAGTGTTTAAAATTAAATTTACATAGATAATAGTTTTTTAAAGTAATTTGTAGGTATACAATACCATATTTACATTTGCATTTTTTCATTTGATTTTCCCTTAATAGTATGTACATAGTATGTTTTAATATATGAATACTATAATATTTACATAGTACCTAGTTTTTTGAATTTAAAATAATTAAGGAAAATATAAAAACAAATGATAAATTTTAATATATATATATATATATATATATGAATTAGCATTTCATTTTGGTCATGTTTTATGGCTTTTTGATTTTTTTTGGATTTTATTTTTTTAGATAGTTATATTACCAAACAAAGAATCAAACACAAAAAGGAATAAAAAACAGGAAGAGTTGTACATGAAATATCAAGGTTTTGAATATATGGTTGTATTACATATAATACACCTCAAAAGTCGTAATTTTGCAAACAATTTTGATTTCTTTGATATTGATCTTGTTTTGAATAACATTTAACGTGCATCATTTCAAAAGCTCGGGTTCATCGGAGTCTATATGGGTGAGAATATTAAACTTTACAGCTTTTCAGACTTCGAGATACAGTTTGAGTTTATTTCAGATATATACATGTTAGTATTTTTTAGTATTTTCCATAGATTAAGGTTAGTTACATGTACACTAAAGAAGTGGTTTCACTTTGTTGTATATAACATTATTAAAAATAAGTGAAGATTGTACTATATACATATAGGTACATATATATACATATGATACTAATATTTTTGGCATTTTCTTTGGTTTTGTAATTTTTATTTGTTGACTCGGTCATGTCGACCAACTCTTTGGGATTAGACAAAATATTTGGGCTTGCAATCCATGTATTTCTTATTCTCTCGATCGATTGTACAGGTTCATATTTTCCAATTTTTGTGTTGTTGTATTTTCAAACTTTTTTATGATTTTTATGTTAACTATGCAATATTAACAATGCACATGATAAAAACATAAAATTAAATGAAATAAATGTGTTTTCCTCGATATGGAGCTCAGTTTTTGTTTCTTGGTAAATGAATCCCATATTCATCAGAAAGATCTTTGGTTGGAAAAGGATGGAGCTGTGATCTAGCATGGATAATCGAAGAGTGGAAGGCTGCGAAGGAAGAGAGGGAACATGAAGGGGATTTGGATATGGTTTTGGCGAAGGTCGGATCAGACTTGGGTGTTCAAATTTGAACGAAGGGGGAGGTAATGTGTGGATAACATATATATATATATATATATATATATATGTGTGTGTGTGATAAAAGAAAAATTAAAAAGCAAATAAGGAGAAGGGAAAGAGGGATGGAGATGGAATAGCGGTCTACCTGGAGGTTGATAGACGTTCTCTTGAAAATTGATAGAGTTAGTTGCTCCAGCGGTTGTGTTTCGAGGTGGAGGCGGAGGTTCCTAAGATCTTCAATAAATATAGATGATGCAACGTGGATTGGTGAAACAATGGTATGGTTCGTTGCTTTCACCACTGACAGAGAGTACATGACTCTTTTCACATCTCTCTAGATTTTTGCAAACAACGACGAATATGGAAAAGTTGTTCTACATGTGCCCTTTTATAGATTAGAGATATTTGAAGACGTTTTTGGGGTGATTGGAATCAGATGGGGAAGTTGGGAGATGGTTGTCAATGATCTGTTGGATTCACGAAGAAGAAAGGGACCCATTGCATCGATCAGCTAATTTGATTGACGTTTAGGATCGATTGAAGGGGATGATCTAGATTTGGAATTTGGGTTTTGACAGTATCTTATTTGTAGGTGATTTGATTTGAAGATGGTAATCAAGATCCGTGATCAGATGGTTGTTGATGTGGATATCGATCAGGAAGGTTGTGGCACAATCAGATGAGCATGGGTTCTCTGATGGTGTTCGAGAAGATGAAGGATGGATTATGAATCAGAGATGTGTTCTACTGACATGGTTGGATTAGATGAAGATTGGATTCGGGGTTTTGTTCACAGGTGTAACAAAGATGGAGGGGAAGATGGATTGGAATTGGGGATTGATTGGTGGTTCGAACTATGAATGGGAGAAGAATGGGAGTTAGATAAAGAGTTGACCATGAGGTCAGCAAATGGGGTGTCTATTGAGGTCAGCAAATGGGGTATTCGTGATTGGATGGTGAGGCGTGAGTGGGTTGTTGACCGGGTGCTAAAAGATGTGGGACTGATGTTGATGGGTACAGCCAATGGGCACGAGCCACGTGGCCCGTTGACTTGTCAACTAAAGAAGGGTCTTGAAGAATCTACAATAAAATATAATAGATAGCCTCGAATCAAAAAGTGGTCAACATGAACTTTGTAGATGTTAATGAGATGTACGACTTTCATGTTTGACCCAAATCAAAATAAGTCATATGTGTAAAGTAAATATTTTTAGGAGTATTGTATAACTATAAAATACTTGAATTTTTATGTTGTGTATTATTATCTTTGTATTTTGTTTAATAATATATCTATATACTTTTTAAAATAAAAAATCCTAGATAAAATTATATAGCAATGTGATTTATACAGATTTTTATTGATTAAGAAATCAATAGAATAAAATATCATGAATAATAATATACAAATAGTAGTTCATTATATGCACCAGGATGCATCTTTTTCTCATTTTTTTTGGGACTTTTTATTTTTTGTTATTTTGTAATTTAGCGGAATATAAATTAAGTAAAGTAAATTGAAAAGAAAGAAATTATAGATAGGTAATTATGTGCATAAGATATTAAGTTTAATTTAGTCAATTTTGTACAATATTTGTCATGTGTAATTACATCCCAAAAAATTAAGATTCACATATGAACTCTGATTACTCTGAATTTAGTCTCGTTTCGTACAGAATTTGATGTACATTAATTGAAAAGTGTAGATTTTCATTGGATATTGTAGAAGAGAGATATTCTGTTTTACAACATTTTGCCCTCAAAATTAGGGTTAGAATTTATTTATCATATTTACATGCTAGTATTTTTTAGGTTTTTTTATACATTCATGTCAATAATATGCGCACAATGGAGTCGGCTTTATTTCATTCGGAGTTATAAATATTTATTAAAATTTCCATAAGAATCTACAATACATAGAAGTTCATAATATACGAGATTCAACTCTGAATTTCTCATCATTTCAAGTGATTTTCTTTTTTATTCTAATGCTGAGACTTAACTGTAGATAATTAGTCTAATTTTTATGCATGAATTGCTTATTATTTTGTATTTTTATGTGGTTTTTGTAATGTTTAACTTAAAAATTAAGGACAAAATTTTAGATATGAAGTAGGTGAATCATGGATTCAATAACCCCCTTTGCAAAAACTTACTGGAAGAATAAATTAATATGAAAATTTTTGGCGGAATTCTTTGACATGTGTAAGTGAAAGTACAAGACTTATTGATCACGCCTCATATTTCAGTAACCGCTAGAGCCAAGTACTAACCTACACATACTCAAAAGGAACTGAAATTCTCTAGTTTTCATACCATCAAAAATATGAATATTTGTACAAAGAATCAAACACAAAAAGGAATAAAAAACAGGAAGATTTGTACATGAAATATCAAGGTTCTGAATATATGGTTGTATTACAAATAATACACCTCAAAAGTCGTAATTTTGCAAACAAATTTGATTTCTTTGATTTTGATCTTGTTTTAAATATCATTTAACGTGCATCATTTCAAAAGCTCGGGTTCATCAGAGTCTATATGGGTGAGAATATTAAACTTTACAGCTTTTCAGACTTCGAGATACAGTTTGAGTTTATTTCAAATATATACATGTTAGTATTTTTTAGTATTTTCCATAGATTAAGGTTAGTTACATGTACACTAAAGAAGTGGTTTCACTTTGTTGCATATAACATTATTAAAAATAAGTGAAGATTGTACTATATACATATAGGTACATATATATACATATGATACTAATATTTTTGGCATTTTCTTTGGGTTTGTAATTTTTATTTGTCGACTCGGTCATGTCGACCAACTCTCTGGGATTAGATGAAATATTTGGGCTTGCAATCCATGTATTTCTTATTCTCTCGATCGATTGTACAGGTTCATATTTTCCATTTTTTGTGTTGTTGTATTTTCAAATTTTTTTATGATTTTTATGTTAACTATGCAATATTAACAATGCACATGCTAAAAACATAAAATTAAATAAAATAAATGTATTTTCCTCGATGTGGAGCTCAGTTTCTGTTTCTTAGTAAATGAATCCCATATTCATCAAAAAGATCTATGGTTGGAAAAGGATGGAGCTATGATCTAGCATGGATAATCGAAGAGTGGAAGGCTGCGAAGGAAGAGAGGGAACATGGAGGGGATTTGGATATGGTTTTGGCGAAGGTCGGATTAGACTTGGGTGTTCAAATTTGAACGAAGGGGGAGGTAATGTGTGGATAACATATATATATATATATATTGTGATAAAGGAAAAATTAAAAAGCAAATAAGGAGAAGGGAAAGAGGGATGGAGATGGAATAGCGGTCTACCTGGAGGTTGATAGACGTTCTCTTGAAAATTGATAAAGTTAGTTGCTCCAGCGGTTGTGTTTCGAGGTGGAGGCGGAGGTTCCTAAGATCTTCAATAAATATAGATGATGCAACATGGATTAGTGAAACAATGGTATGGTTCGTTGCTTTCACCACTGACAGAGAGTACATGACTCTTTTCACCTCTCTCTAGATTTTTGCAAACAACGACGAATACGGCAAAGTTGTTCTACATGTGCCCTTTTATAGATTAGAGATATTTGAAGACGTTTTTGGGGTGATTGGAATCAGATGGGGAAGTTGGGAGATGGTTGTCAATGATCTATTGGATTCACAAAGAAGAAAGGGACCCATTGCATCGATCAGCTAATTTGATTGATGTTTAGGATCGATTGAAGGGGATGATCTAGATTTGGAATTTGGGTTTTGACGGTATCTTATTTGTAGGTGATTTGATTTGAAGATGGTAATCAAGATCCGTGATCAGATGGTTGTTGATGTGGATATCGATCAGGAAGGTCGTGGCACAATCAGATGAGCATGGGTTCTCTGATGGTGTTCGAGAAGATGAAGGATGGATTATGAATCAGAGATGTGTTCTACTGACATGGTTGGATTAGATGAAGATTGGATTCGAGGTTTTGTTCACAGGTGTAACAAAGATGGAGGGGAAGATGGATTGAAATTGGGGATTGATTGGTGGTTCGAACTATGAATGGGAGAAGAATGGGAGTTAGATAAAGAGTTGACCATGAGGTCAGCAAATGGGGTGTCTATTGAGGTCAGCAAATGGGGTATTCGTGATTGGATGGTGAGGCATGAGTGGGTTGTTGATCGGGCGCTAAAAGATGTGGGACTGATGTTGATGGGTACAGCCAATGGGCACGAGCCACGTGGCCCGTTGACTTGTCAACTAAAGAAGGGTCATGAAGAATCTACAATAAAATATAATAGATAGCCTCGAATCAAAAAGTGGTCAACATGAACTTTGTAGATGTTAATGAGATGTACGACTTTCATGTTTGACCCAAATCAAAATAAGTCATATGTGTAAAGTAAATATTTTTAGGAGTATTGTATAACTATAAAATACTTGAATTTTTATGTTGTGTATTATTATCTTTGTATTTTGTTTAATAATATATCTATATACTTTTTAAAATAAAAAATCCTAGATAAAATTATATAGCAATGTGTTTTTTACAGATTTTTATTGATTAAGAAATCAATAGAATAAAATATCATGAATAATAATATACAAATAGTAGTTTATTATATGCACCAGGATGCATCTTTTTCTCAATTTTTTGGGACTTTTTATTTTTATTATTTTGTAATTTAGCAGAATATAAATTAAATAAAGTAAATTGAAAAGAAAGAAATTATAAATAGGTAATTATGTGCATAAGATATTAAGTTTAATTTAGTCAATTTTATACAATATTTGTCATGTGTAATTACGTCCCAAAAAATTAAGATTCACATATGAACTATGATTACTCTGAATTTAGTCTTGTTTCGTACAGAATTTGATGTACATTAATTGAAAAGTGTAGATTTTCATTGGATATTGTAGAAGAGAGATATTCCGTTTTATAACATTTTGCCCTCAAAATTAGGGTTCGAATTTATTTATCATATTTACATGCTAGTAATTTTTAGGATTTTTCATACATTCATGTCAATAATATGTGCACAATGGAGTCGGATTTATTTCATTCGGAGTTATAAATATTTATTAAAATTGTCATATGAATCTACAATACATAGAAGTTCATAATATACGAGATTCAACTCTGAATTGCTCATCATTTCAAGTGATTTTCTTTTTTATTCTAATGCTGAGACTTAATTGTAGATAATTAGTCTATTTTTTATGCATGAATTGCTTATTATTTTGTATTTTTATGTGGTTTTTGTAATGTTTAACTTAAAAATTAAGGACAAAATTTTAGATATGAAGTAGATGAATCATGGATTCAATAACCCCCTTTGCAAAAACTTACTGGAAGAATAAATTAATATGAAAATTTTTGGCGGAAGTCTTTGACATGTGTAAGTGAAAGTACAAGACTTATTGATCACGCCTCATATTTCAGTAACCACTAGAGCCAAGTACTAACCTACACATACTCAAAAGGAACTGAAATTCTCTAGTTTTCATACCATCAAAAATATGATATATGTAACCGATATGATATCTAGATGTTGATTGAAGTGTTTTATGTACACACGATGTTTCCTCCAAGATCCAAGAATACAAGGCTCGATTGAAGACCCAATTATCAACTCTAGTTTCAATGCCTATCTATCTCAATTCATGGTGTCTTTAGGTGTCAAACTTTAAAGGGTGTAAACGTAAAAGGCCAAATATGGAATAAATAGGATTATGTCTTTTTCTTCACCCCTCACATCGGACAAGGAATCGCTCGAGTGTCGTACACACACTACTATATATTTATATTTATTTATTATTTTTTGTTGTGGAATTAACATGTCTATCGAGGCTTTTTGGACTGTCTACACTTATTTTTATGGGGTACAATGGGTGCGCTTTTTTTGCTTACATTGTTGGCACCCTAGATTTTATCAGTTATGATGTAGAGCTTCTTATCTTTTTTACTAGGCAGCTCCACATCAGGTGGTATTGATTTATCGTTGTGGCTTTGGTTTAGTGAACACTCAAACGGTTTGGGGACCTTTGCACTAGTGTTCTTCTTGTAGATTTTTTTCAGGAAATTTTGGGATTTTCATACTTTTTCCTGATTGGGTCATCATTTCTTACTCAAGTTGACATGTGTTGATCCACATTTTTAATACGTCCATAAAACTCATGCATGGTACTTAGGGGTTTTCAAGATGGTATAGGGATTCTTGCCTCATATCGGTTAATGTAGACACTCGGGTTTCTTGGGATGACAAAAAACTCCTTTCCATCATCACGAATCATAAAATCAAGTTTTTGGTTAAGCTCTTGCATCCTCGCTCCTTAGGTGAAACAGACTCATCACTATGTACAAGCAATCGTGCAAATTGAACTGTTATTTGTATTCATTTTGAAGCTCATAGATTCTACATGTGATATATTATGTAAATCTTCAAATTGGGGATTTTGAGTACTTTAAGTCCTAAAACTCTAATGAACAAGCATGGAGGTTCTCGCAATTGAGAGTTAACATAAATCAAGTGGCCTGATGTAAAACAAGTTTTGAGTGCATCTGCAAGTATCAGGAATCCAAATTTTATGGATTATTATTATATATACATAATTATTATTTTTTATTTTTTGTTTTTTCAAAAGATTTTTTATTTTTCCATTTTTATGTTGTTTATTATTATTATTTATTATGTTTTTATTTTATAAAAAAATATTTTTTTACATATATACATGTTTTACCTATATCCCTTATTTTTTATAACTATAGAAAGTATAAGAAACTACGAGTTATGGGTAAAGCATATATACAATACATATGGTTTCCCCTAAACTTAGTTCGTGTTATGTCCTCATAATATTGAGAGAAATGAAGACATAACTTGCAAAAAGCATAAGAGAGTACAAAACAACAAAAAATGAAGAGGAAATTGAATGAGGTTGACCAACTCCCTAAGGCTTTGTTTAGTCTAAGTATATTGGAACAAAATGGGGTAGTCAATGACCAAAAAAAATGTATAATAAAAGTGGGCATCAACCAACGTATACTTAGGATTTAGTACCCTAAGTATGGGAGTGAGGTCAAAGCGAGGAACTGATGATCACTAGAAGAATGTACAAAAATAAAAGAAAATGAAGCAACTCTAATAATGAATCCTCCATACTTAGGATATGTTAATCCTAAGTATACACAAAATTGAAAACGAGATGGTGCCGAGGTAAATGACGTAAAGAACGGAAGATAGAGTGTGAAAAATGAAAACATCAGCAAGGTGAATGAAAAATGTACAAACTCATGAAGATTTGCAAGAAATCCTCTTTCGTTAATGAGGTTGGCTAGAATATATAAGATTTGTGTCGACGTCGGGATCATCCGTATAGTAGTAGGAGTTAGACTTATAGGATTCCCAGTCAGACTCGACAAATAGGTGCTTGTCCAAATATGGTTTAAGAAAATCGAACTGATCACTACAAACATGTATAAAAAAATCCGATTGTTCATTAAACACGTATTCGATAGTTCGTTGGCACTTAAATCTAAGATAGAGTATATGGAATTGTCCACAATCAATTTTCTGGTACAAGTAGAGGAGAAACATCCTAATACGACTCGAGAGGTTCAGAGGAATGTCACGAGGAACCAATACATTTTGTTTCTACACTTGAAAATCGATTATAGATGATATAAAACTCCTTTCCATCATCATGAATCATAAAATCAAGTTTTTGGTTAAGCCCTTAGATCCTCGCTCCTTAAGTGAAACGGTGGCTCATCACTATGTACAAGCAATAGTGCAAATTGAAGTGTTATTTGTATTCATTTTGAAGCTCAGAGATTCTACGTGTGATATATCATGTAAATCTTCAAATTAGAGATTTTGAGTGCTTGAAGTCCTAAAAATCTAATGAAAAAGCATAGCGGTTCTCGCAATTGAGAGCTAACACAAATCAAGTGGTCTAATGTAAAACTAGTTTTGAGTGCATCTACAAGTGTTAGGAATCCAAATTTCATGGATTATTATAATATATACATAATTATTATTTTTCATTTTTTTATTTTTTTATTTTTTCTATTTTATATTGTTTATTATTATTTTTTATGTTTTTATTTTATAAAAATTGTTTTTTACATATATATATATATACATGTTTTTACATGTATCCCTTGTTTTTTATAACTATAGAAAGAATAAGAAAGTGCGAGTTATGGGTAAAGCAAATATACAATACATACGGTTCCCCATATACTTATCTCGTGTTATGACCTCATAATAATGAGAGAAATGAACGCATAACTCGTTCTAACAGTAAGAGAGTACACAATAAAATAAAAATGAAGAGAAAAATGAATGAGGTCGACCGACCTCGTAAGGCTCTGTTTAGTCTAAGTATATTGGAATAAAATGGAGTAGTCGATGGCCAAAACGAATGTATAATAAAAGTGAGCGTCAACCACTGTATACTTAGGATTAGTACCCTAAGTATGGGAGTGAGGTCAAAAGCGAGGAACTAATGAGCACTAGAAGAATTTACAAAAATAAAAGAAAATGAAGAAACTCTAATAATGAACCCTCCATACTTAGGATATGTTCATCCTAAGTATACAAAGAATTGAAAACGAGATGATGCCGAGGTAAATGACATAAAGAACGGAAGATGGAGCGTGAAAAATGAAAACATCGGCAAGGTGAATGAAAAAAGTACAAACTCATGAAGATTTGCAAGAAATCCTCTTTTGTAAATGAGGTTGGCAGATTTGTGTCGACATCGGGATCATCCATATAACAATAGGAGTTAGACTCAGAGGATTCCCAATCAGACTCGTCAAACGGGTGCTTGCCCAAATATGATTTAAGAAAAATTGAACTGATCACTACATACATGTAGATCACAGACTCTGAATTGGCAAAAATCCGATTGTTCGTTCAACACGTATTCGATAATTCATTGGCACTTAGGTCTAAGATAGAGTGCATGGAATTGTCCACAGTCAATTTTCTGGAACCTGAATTAAGCAGATGAGAAACATCCTAATATGACTCAAGAGGTTCAGAGGAATGTCACGAGGAACCAATACATTTTGTTTCTACACTTTGAAAATCGATTCTGGGTGTGGGTCAACTTCCAGAGATTGTCTAGTGATTTTTCATAGCTCTTCTTAATCTTGGTACCTTGTGTTCGTCCATTGGTGAGGTCAATTTTTTTACATAAATTCTTGGGTATTAGATCACAATAAATTGTCGAGAAAATCTGAGACCATTGTGTCTGGCTAGGGCGAGTGGTTGGAAATCTTATAGGTTTCTTATTTATGTAGGTGGTCGCCATTGGGATTTTACAGTATTCAATGTCTGGATATCTACTCTTTCTTAATGGTGGCTCTTTTTCCAGCTTCGAGATATTCTCAACACTAGACTGTCTTGACGACAGTGTTATCATGGGTTCCTCCTAAAGTTATGTTGGGAAATAATGGGCGGTCTTCTATCATGTCCTTAGTGAGAAAGGCCTGAACAAAATAAGCATCAAGTCACTCATTAACAGGGACGGTCTCAACAAAATCATGGTGGTCATAGTCGTAGTTGGGAGAAATGTGATTCACTGGTCACTGAAAATACATGCTCATCATGCTCGGGGAATGTGAACTCCATTATATCACAAGCAATAACCACCTTAGTCAATGCGAATAATGGTTTCCCAAATATAATAAGAGACATAGACAACTTTCCAATGCATTCACTATCAACAAAGTCCACTCCTTGTTGTGTGCCTTGAAAATTCACGATACCGTTTCTTCATATTCCTCTGGGCCTTTTTAGGATCGATCAGCCAATTGAACAATATCTCTATATTTTCTAAGGGTTGCCGAGTTTGAGTTGGTCGAATACAATGGCCAAGAGAATATTTATTTCTGATGCATTGTCAACTCGAGCATGGTTGAATACAAAGTCTTTTCCATTCCGGGCATTCTTTTCACTCGTTGACTTTTGTCATTTTTACGAATGCAAGAACTGACCATATATACTATATTTTTTTGTTCGGGCTTTCTTCCTACTCTTCCTCTTGAGCGTACACAAAATCTTCAAGTATCGCTTGAGGTCAGGTAGGTATCATATGACCTTACTTAGTGGTAACCAACAAATGATATGCTTCATTAGATCCTTATGTTGGTAATTTCAACCATTTTTCGGATTTTTCAATTTTACAATGATTTAAGTTTTAGAATTTTTTCTATATTTTTATACTTTTAGAGTAAAGGAAGGGGGTGGGTGGGCTGTCTCGACTTGGGCTGGAGTCAGTGGCCATAAAAGTGGTCGGTGATTCCATGCTTGTGTTTTCATTAGCGGCATGAGAGCTCTCAATCTTAGATTCACATTCTTTGTGACTCGCTTCTTATCGGCTTTTAATATAGAATTCCATCTTTGGACTTATTTCCATTTTTTTGGTTTAGATGTGAAAGTGATTCGTAATAACCGTCATGATGTCTGATTGGTTTTGGGTTTGTTACGCCCAAGGTTTTAAAAATCGAATCGGACATTGAACGTGTAAGTCTTCGATTTGGTCCAACCGGATCTAACCAGTGATGATATCAGCATGACGTCGGAAAAAATTAGACCGGACTTAATGTACTGATCAAAACGGTTTTTTGAACCAATAAAAGTGGATACATACATGTAAGTATGTATTTATATATCAATGAAATAATCATTTAAAATGTTAAATATTTTAATAGAATAACATGATTGTCTATTTCAAGTAAAGCTATACAAAAGTTAGTCACAATTTGTAGCATTATATATGAATATAATATTATAATCATTTATTTATAGTTGCTTCTAAAAAATTAATGTATTGGCACAACTTATATTCCAAAAAAGAGAGGGACATAACTTATATCATGTAAGTTAAGAAGGGCACAAGTGATAAAAATCCTATTATTTCATTATTTAAATCTTTATTTTTTTAAAAATTTACCAAACCATCAAATTTGAATCAATCCATGTCAACCCGGTTCGACCATCTGGGTCAACCCGGTCCGACCACCGGTTAGACTCGATTTTTTATTTTTCTTTTTTTTTGAAATTAATTACACAAAAATGACCGAACTGATCGGGTTGTGACCGGTTCCCGATCCAACCGGTCCAACTGGCCGGTCCGATCCATTTTTTTAAACCATGGTTACCCTATGTGTTGAGCAGGTGGATCGGTATATTTTGTATTTCAAGAAGATGACGTGCGATCCTGAATTGAATAATGACCGTTCGATTTGCATGTCAGTGGTCGGGATTTGTTCCTGCTTAAATGGAAAATGATCATTTTTGGGCAGAGAGTTATACATGTTATTTTTCTTGACCAACTTGGATTCTTGAACCATGGTATGTTTTCTTCAAATGAGAAGTGATCGTACATGGAAAAGGGTCATGCATTCCGAGTATGAGATGGCTCGAGAAAATAGACATGAAACCCATACCATCTTGTAATATGTTGATGTTTTGAAGCTAATACCTCTTGCAAACAAATACCTATGAACCTTTACTCACTTTTAAAGTGATATATTTTCAGATATCTACATGTTAGGGTGAGTTTCAAAGGGATCCGAGGTCATATGCGCATGCAGGGGTAATAATTCATTAGAACATAACTAAATAAAGTAAATAAAAATGGAAATATATCCATATGGGTTATGAGTTGCACTTGACTCAAATCAGGAACTAGTCGGATGGAGTAGATAACTATTCTTTATTGCTTGAAAAACCCCTCCCCAAACTGTGCTTGCATTTTTCATTGCACATGATTTTTCTTATTGTGTATTGTACTATATATATTAGCGATTTGTATACCCATAACCCTGAGTAATTCCGAAATAACATTCATAACTCTGCATAATCGTGAATTACATGTGAAACCCCGGATAGTTACTTCGTTTCACATACATAAGCCTCTGTTAGTTTAATATGTTAACTCAACCATATGAGTGGGTCTATCTAACCAAACTATGATCTCATGGCTAGGATTAGCCAAAATAAAAAAAATGGAAGGAAAAAAATGAGGGTGGGCTGGTGGGCTTCGAGCAGGGCACAGGGGTTCGAGAAGGGGCGGCGACGGTGGGAGGGTCGTTGCGGGCCGGTGGGGGAGGGCTTGGAAGCTTGGTGGGGTGTGGGGCTTTGAGCAGTGGAGGAGAGGTCGTTGGCCAGCTTCGAGCAGGAGGAGAAGCTCTGAGGGGTGGGGAGCGAGGAAGGGTAGGCACGGGAGGGGGGGTTCTTCGACGGGGGCTTGGAGCAGGGAGGCAGCGAGGGCCAGTCATCGGGGGGAGGGGGAGGAGGGGGTGTTCGAGACAGGGGACGAGCGACGGGGGAGAGGGGGGATTTGAGACCGGGGACGAGCTGGTGGGGGGGGGTTCGAGATCGGGTGCGGGGGGGTGGGGGGGGGGGGGGGGGGTGTTCCGAGACAGGGGACGGGCGGCGGGGGGTATGGGGGGGGGGTTCGAGAAAAGGGACGAGCGGCAGGGTGGAAGGGAGGCTTTAAGATTGGGGACGAGCTGGCGGGGCGGGGGGAGGGGCTTCGAGATCGGGGACGAGCTGGCGGGGGGCGGTGTTCCGAGACAGGGGACGAGCAGCGGGGGGGGGGGGGGGGGGCTGTGAGATCGGGGCGAGCTGGCAGGTGTGGGGGGGACTGGGGACGAGCTGGCAGGGGGGTTCGAGACAGGGGACGAGCGGGGGGTGGGTGGGCTTCGAACGAGGGAGGCTCGATGGTGGGACGGGGGGGAGGGGGGCAATGGAGGATCGGCGGCGGTGAGAAGGAGAGAGGAGCTGCTGGGGGGAGGAGGGGGGGCATCGGCGCTGCGAGCTGCTTCGAGCACGGGGGAGAGAGCCGGTCATGAAGAGGATGGCATGTTCTGTAAACAAGAAGGAGTTTCAGGGGTGGTTTTGTCTTTTCAAATGGAATCCGTCAAACATAACGAGAATCTCAAATGGAATATAACACGGGGTTATGTCATGTAAGAATTAAGCATTACTCGAGGTTTGATGAATCCTCATTCATCACTCTTTATTCATTTATTTTAGCTATTTATCTTTGCGGAACACCATGTAGATAGCTGTAAAGATAATAAATTACCAAAATGCATGCTTTTGTTAATATTGAATAATTAGCATGTTTTTGTGCAAAAATAAAAGAATAATGAATAAAGAAAAAGAAGGAGATATTTATAATAAATATCGAGTGACCCGAACCCAAGAAATGGCCAAGCATTGGCCTGACCGCAAAAGAAACCAAGTAGAGAGAGATAGGGTCACTCATCCTTAAGTACACTCATTCATGTATATTTTCTATTTTATTTTCATAAAACAAAAATAAAAATGTGTTTCTCATAATTTTTATATATTTCTAAAAATAAAATAAAAATGAGAAAAATAAAATAAAAACTAAAATCATTTCTTTCTCTCTCTTCATTGTACATATGCCATGTATATAGAAATAAAAGATCTATTTATTTCACCCTTGTACATAAATAATAAAAATCAAATAAAATTTATTTTATACTCTCAATTCTATGTTTTAAATAAATAAAATATAAAATTGGGATATTTATACAAAAAATAAGAAATTAAAAATAAAAATATAAAATACATAGGTATTTTATACATGTATATAATATTATAGTATGTATATACATTAATTTATTTTTCAAAAAAATAAATAACAATCACTAAAAAATAATTTTAAAAATAATAAACATTTTTTATTTTATAAATATTTTTAAATAAAATCGTTTTCTATTTCCTATTTAATTTATAAGTAATTTTAAATCGAATAATCTGATTGGTCCACGGGGGAATGTTGACCCCCGGTCAACTCCTCCCCCTGGACCACCTCCCACCCGGATCCGGTTTCGACCCGTCGTCGCCAAATTTTCTCGACTCGATCCACCTTCCATTCTTCTCAATTTGAGGCTCCAAATGTCGAGGGCAGATCCATTATCTACACCCGCCTATTCTCCTAGGTATCCGCTCCTCGATCCGCGCGCTTCACGCCCACCTTCTCGGACCCTTCATCGTATATAACTCATCGGAGCCGCAACTTTTCACGCATCTTTGGCCTTCCCCCTCACCTCCGATGAGCTCCTCCTCTGCACCTGAGTGATAGTTGATGCTACAATGAGTTGCGGTGAGGTAGCGAGCAACCGAGAACCTCAGATCCGGTGAGTTTTCGTCGTGCTCCGCCACCGGCGAGCCTGGGCCTCTGGAGACGTCGCTCCATCGAGGCGAAGACCCCCAGAGGTCCAGCACCGCAGCTCAGATGACTGGCTTCATCAGTTAGGTTAGATCTGCTCTAGTTTCCATTAGACTTAGATTTTTAGATTTCGGTCCGCCAAGCTTTCACCGGCCACCCACCGTACTCCGTTCTTCCATCTGCCATTCCGACTAGCCTTTCACCTTCGCTGGACTCCTCTCCACATTCTTCACCCCTTCAGCCACCCTGGTTCGCTCCGGAACAGGGATACCGACTCTCCTCCATTGTCGCCTCGTCGGAGAGCTTCGCTCTGCCTCACATGTTTGCCTATTCTGCCCGTAACCGGGTTGAGGCACTTTGCCCTCGACCCAGCTTTCTTTCTGTGCAGGATTGAAGAAGAACGGGCCTCAGCTGGAGGTCCTACGACAGAAGCACGGAGCTCCAGGTGCGTTGACGTCGTCGAGATCCTCCTCGACCTCCCGGCCCCATCGGAGCCTACTGACAGTTGCGGACCATCACCGGCAGCATTTCGTCCATCAGAGCAGCACCGGAGGAGTCCCCAGGCACGCGTATTGGCCGATCGAAATTCGTCGGCGAGCTGTTCATCCAGGACCCTCCTCCGCCGTCCAATCGAGCTCCTCCGCCAGGTCAATCTCAGCCATCCATCTACGGAGAGCTCGTAGCCGTTCGATCCATCTGAGGATCTGATCCTGAGCGTTGATCATCAAAGGGGTATCAGCAAATCAGAGCCGTCCGATCATAAGTGATATTCCTTCGTCTGTTGGATCTGTAATGAAGGGGTAAATTACTCTTAGGCCCTCCTTAATTTTTACATTTCGTTTTAGTCCTGTAAATAGTTTTAGAAGTATTTTTATTTCTAGACATTTTGCACGTAGGACCCTAAGTTTCTTTTATTTACAATATAGTCCTTCTGTATGTGGAGTACGTGCATCGACATGTGACCTTTGGGTCAATTGCATATTTCCTCCTGGACTTTATCGCTGTTACCATTTGAAGTTTTATTGATTGGAATGATAGTTGTACCCCTGTGAGTGTGAATCATGTGCCGCCCTCGTGTGTGCATGGGCTTTTTGCAATTTCAGCCCGCATTATTTACATGTGTTAGTATTTGGCTAGAAAGTTTTCATTATTTGCACTTAGGTCCTTGTGTGCTGTGCATCCCTTATTGTTGAATAAAATAGCAAATCGACTCCAAATCTCATGAAATTTGGATACGTGGCCCCTGCAACTGTGTAAAAATTTCAATGATTTTTTTGAACATTTTTATTTTGATTTTCTATTTTTTTAAATTCAAAAACCCCTATTTTTATCACTGTCTAAATTTAAAAATCAACTAAAAATATTAAAAAGCCCCCAAAAATTCTAAAAAAATTGTGGTTTGTTTGTTTTGTTGTCTTTTTGAATCTATACCATTTTTGTTGCTTTTGGATATATAAAACCCCTAAAAATATAAAAATACTAAAAAACCTATAAAAAAATATTAAAAAATCAGAAAAAATCAAAAAAATATAATTTCTTTTTTTATAGTTAGGATTTTATTTGTAGTTTTTCATAAAATTGTTGCTAGACTTTTATAACTATTTTTATATTTTTAAATAGCCTTTCAAGTCTGGCTGCACATTAACTTTCATTTTTGACTTTCTTTCATTTTTAGAAAATTCATTAAAAATTATAAAAATCTGAGAAACTTATCAAAAACACTTGAAAAATCATAAAACTTAAAAACAATTTTATTTTAATTTTTTTAATTATTTTTGTGTGTTTAATCATTTGTGGTTTTGACTTCTTCCTTATCTTTTACATTTTCTTTATAATTAAAAATAACAATAAAATTTAAAAATCCAAAAATCCACCCAAAAAATAATTTGTTTTATTTTATTTTAATTCTCGACTACTTCGTGGGCTTCTTAGCCAACCCGTGCTCCTTGAGTTCGACCCTGGTCGATGTACCAGATTAAATAAAATAGCGAGACCGTTATTTGTTTGATTTGTTGATTTATTTTCTTTGGTAATCTTGAATTTTCTTGTTGACTGAGCTTCGAGGTTCGGGTCGCAACGACCCTTATTTTTACCTTTACCCAGATCTCGAGAGTCGTGTCGTTAGAATGGCACCATTGCCGGGGAGCACGACTTAGTAGTCGTTTTTCTTTTTCGATTTTAGTTTCGCGGCTTTTGCGCGGGTTTTCTTTCTTTTGCGGTTGTCGTGGCTTTTTTTCTTTTCTTTTAATTTATTTTTCTTTATTTGTTTTCTTCTTCTTTTTATTTTTGTTTATTTTTATTTCTTTTTACTTTATTTGTGTTTATTTTTAATTTTATCATTTATTCTTGCATTTTATTTTATTTTATTTTCATAATAATTGTGGGCTGATGCTCTGGTTTGACTTTCTTGTGAGGGCCCGAGGATCGAGGCAGCTTTCTTCGGAAAGCCGACGTAACCGCAACACCCGCAGGTGACTCTTTTCTGTATAGAGCCGCAGGAGAGCGCAAGGAAGGAGAGCAGGAGTCTGGGAGCTTAGTGTAGTTTAGTGTAGTTAGCTTAGTTTCCTTTTCAGGTCATTTGATTTTTGTAATAATACAGGGACACTCAGACTCTCAGAACTTGTGGTGATTTTCGAGGTCTGTTTCGCCAGGCACTGGTATGCTCGGGGGACCTCACCGCGTTTTTTATCGATTTTCAGTTTTTATGGCTTTCTATTTTATTTTGTTTCTTGAGGATTTGGCCTTAGATTAGGAATTTATCTTTACTTTTTGACGTGATTGATTAGGACCCAAGCCTAATTACCTTGCCTGTACCTATAGACCGATATTTGGACCTAATTAATTAATCAATAAAAAACAATGCTTCACGTGTAGAAATTCCTATCTTAAGGCCGATTTCCTCGTTGCATCATTTAGGTTAGATTTAATTTCTGTCTTTCAATTATGCGCGGATCATCTTGCATGTAGAGAGCTGGAGGAAAGGTACGCATTCTTACTCAGCATGCATCATTGATTTCATCGCGCATCGGCTTTTTCGTCTTCTCCCCCTTGTTTGGACTTAATAAAATCAGGAGAACCGAAAAACTCATTAGGCGATTGTTTTTTTGAAAAAGACCTAAAATCCAAAACAATAAAATCGGGACTGTTAATCAAACTGGACCTTAAAATACATTGATTAATAATTTGTCTTGGGAGAGCAATCCCCTCATTGGATGGTTTGTATGAGTGAGAGAGTGACACGCACCCTAGTCTAGAGCCACATCTGACCCCTCTTCAGACTACTGGTCTGAGCTAGTCGTTCTCCAGTGAGGATCGCTCTGGTCTCAGGTAAAGCGGGCCGCGATATCCTTAACAAAGAGAGACGATCGAGTAGCCGGTAAACGGTCCGCGTCTTGTACTGGCTGGGAAAGATCTAGCTTTGGATCAAGACAGTCTCCTGGGGGCATTGGATTCCTAACAGCTCGCTAATCGCTCTGATAGACTGTCTTATCACCAAAATAAAAACGATAAGATAAAAGACCAAACCTTTATGGTCATCAGTTCCGCGTGCGTTGGTGAATTGGGTGTTTTGCTTGCCTGATCTTGTTTGATTGCCAGATCTCATCCGCCTTCTTCCCCTCCATCTATTCATCTATCTTTCTCCCTCCTACCCTCCCTTCAGTCTTCTTCTTCTTCCTCTCTATCCCTGGATGATGGATTTACCTCCTTTCTTGCCGACTCTTACGGCTTCTCCTTCTTCTGACCATCATTCCAATCCACCCTCGAGGGAGGTTGGATCTCCGACCGACCTTCCGTTCTCTTCTTCCCCTCCCCATCATTCTTCTGGGCATGCTGCGCTACACGTCCGCGGAGATCAGATTGAGCATATACGAGACCCGGACGATTTCACTACTAGATTGAGAGTGCACTCCACACACGATCACAGAGAGCAGATGCGAGTATCAGACGACTCCGACAACAGGATGACCAATGCGCATACGGGCCAGGGAGCTTAGTCACCTTCTACATTTAATCGATTCATTCTTGGTTAGGTCATCGACCTATTGGTCTGCCAAATGTACATACTCAGATATATAGTAATACATCTGTCTCCGATCAGAGGATGCGTACATATATCATGACAGCATACGACATATGACTTTGGTTATGTTGATTTCATTAAGTCAACTCTTTGACCTAACCAGTCTAACACCTCCGAATCTCTATTCCTATGCAAATGACATGCATTAAGAGGTCGGTCAGATATCAACCTTTAGAGAAAGGATTGCCATCTCCTTCTCAGGCTGGAGATCCTCTCCTAATAATCATTTGACAGTACTTGGTGAGTCCTCAATCTAACTCTTTAGATATTCACCCAAGCATCAACCTCTATGATTCAATAATTGAATCAACAACTGTATGATCGTTAAGATGTCCATGGTACATAATCCTAATTGTACTAAGGGACCTATTATTCAAATTAGTTATTCTTTATTTCAGATCAGTGAATGATATTTGTAATAACATTTATTTCATAATGGCTCATCGTGGAATCGCATGTTCAATAATCTCCCACTAGCCCAAAGAACCATTAATGGGCTAGTCTTTAAACCCGCACTCATGTGATAATCATAGGCTATTTAGAAAAATAGCTAGGTAAGCTGATCAGTCATTCTGTTCCTAAGAGACTATGCCAAGTCCTTTTGCAGTGCTTGCATATCTCCTACTAACAATGCTTGCATCCAATGTGAAGGTTGCATCTTATGCAACCAATACTCAATCTTATTTAGTTATAATGTCCTTGATACTACATCTCGATAATTATTTATAACCAGTTTGTAATTTCTATTATCCTTATCAGAATACCCTTATTCCTGGAGATCTCTATCTCCTAAGGTATCCGTAGTTAAGATCTTTTAGATCTCCATCTATAAAGTCTTAATTTCTTGAAGATAAGACTTAAAGATCACTATCTCTAAAGTCTTGCCATCTTTGAAGATATTGTTATTACTGCAATCAAGTGTTTTATATCCTTAGTAGGATCAGTAACAATTTACTACTCCCAGTGCATGGCAGACATATGGCTTTTGTACACATTTAGCATACACTCGGCTTCTCGTAACTGATGCACAAGGGCAAGCAGTTCTAGCATTCACTTCCTCAACTCTTTGAGGTGCTATCCCTTCAGACAGGTCAGTACCATATCTTAAGGGAAGGAAGCCTTCCTTGGGGTTTTCCAAGAATGGAAATTGTCCAAGGTGTATCACTAATGTGACGGTCCCAATACCATCTTCTCTTTGCTTCTGAACAACTTCAGAACTAAACTCTAAGAGGTATCCTTGAGATCATATCTCAAGGTATGGAATAGCCAGTCTATAAAACATTTATTATCATCCTTATATCATTCCAAATGATTATGATATTATCGACATTTAGTACGATGAACACAATGGCACTACCACTAAGCTTCACATGGTTCATCAAAATTCTATCTGAGATCATAACATTTATGATTTCATCAAATCCAATGTTCCAACTACAAGAAGCTTATTTGAGTCCATATATGGAGTTCTTCAGCTTGCACACCTTGCTTTCCTCAACTATGAAGCCCTTGGTCTACTTCATATGAATATCCTCAGAGAGGTCTTCATAGAGGAATGCAATCTTGACTCACAAATTGAAGATGTCATAGTCAAGTTGTGCAGCTATAGTTAGTAATATTCTGATGAGTTAAAGCAAGGTCACTGAAGAGCAAGTCTTATTGCAAGCAATGTCTTCTCTTCGGTGTGTAGCTCATGGCTACGAGCCGTGCTTTGAAGGTCTCTACCTTCTCATCAGGTTCCCTCTTTCTTTTTGAATATCCATTTACACCTTAATGGATCTTTCCACGTATAGGTAGATCCTCGAGAGTACATATACAACGTTTGTATATGAAGTGTACCTAAAACTTTATTTCTAATATTCATCTTTCCATGACATGATCTTCAGAAGCTTCATCACATGAAGTTCGATCATTGACAGATTTCTTTGACACATGGAATTCATCCTCAAACTCATTTGAAGAGGTATTAGTGTTTCATCTTTAATTATCCTTTTAGTTTCCAATTTCAGGAGCCTCATTATCTTCTCAAGATTAAATGAGCTCCTTTACTTCATTTTCATCTTGATTCTCAAGAGAGCCATTCTCTAGGAGTTCATAGATAATTTCATTGTTGATATATATATATCCGATCATTGAAAGATATATAATTAAATGTGATTTAATTATCATGAATAATATGAATTTGATTCATATTATAAGGAGAGTTATCTGAGATGATTAAATGTGATTTAATTATCAAAGACGTGAATAATGTGAATGTGATTCATATTATTTGAGCACATGAGAATAGAGATCCAAGATGATTAAATGTGATTTAATTACCATGGAAATGAATAATATGGATAGTACTATCCATATTAATCATATATATTATAAATATGATTTATAATGTATTAGAGAGAGCCTATTGTGATTTATATTTGTTGGTTAATTATTGATGTGAATTGGATTCACATTGAATGATTAATTGAAAATATAATTTACTTTTTTTGGGGTGTGAATGCGATTCACATTTTCCCAATGGCATGATTGCAATATTCACAAGATAATTATAAGTTATTTTTGTGAAATAATTTACAACAATTGTTATTGTAAATCTTAAAGATATCATGAGAAAGGATGTCTCATGAGATAATGAGATCTCACGGGATATTGAAGAGATAGACCAAGTCCACCTCAAGAGGGTGGAGGGCTACCAATCTCCAAAGGAGAAGAGTGGCCATCCCTCCCTTTTTAGGAGATGAGGTCTATCTCCTCATTATCTCCAATGTTAATTAATTAATTTGATTTGAAATTAATTTATATTGATTTATCCACATATTAATTTAAATTAAATTAATAGTTGTTGTATTTTTACAATAACATCATGGCCATTGAAAGAAACACAAATCAATCCCATCCATTGATTGTGTGTGTCCATGGTTAGAGATCCATGGACTCCCAAAACCCTATATAAGAAGAGGCACCCCTTGCTCTTAGAGTTACACGATTACAACAACTAATGCTCTCTCCCTTTCTCTCTCTCTCTCTACACGTCGTGTCTCTCTCTCTCTCTCATTGTGGTCGTCCACCATGGAATCGTTGAGAGAGTCGCCATCGTGGTAGCATCATCGTTATGTTGCCGGAGTATTTGCTCGTAGATCTCCGTCTCCTTCGATGTGCCTCGCTCGTGAACGATGACGTTGGATCTCGTGTGACGAGATAAGGAGATTCGTCACTTGGATCATCAACATGGATTGCGAGGAGCATGCGTCTCATCAATTCGCTCGCACGCGCCTCCTCCATTGGATCGGACTTGAGACATGAGGTCTCTTCGTTTAGGAACTCGATCGCAAAACCTAGTAATTATTTGTGATTTAGATGAAACGATCCGAGAAGTGTTCCTGGATCATGTAGTTTCATCACATTAAAATTTTTAAATTCTACTGCCTCGAGCAACAAGTGCGACTAGTCGCTCTCGATCGCATACGATGCGATCCTCACGCTTCTATGATGCGCTTAAGGATCTTCCTGTATCCTTCAGGAATTGACTCAAACAAAAGTAAATTTAATGGCAGGATTCGTGGGATAAGACAGTCTATAGTGGAATTACGTTGTTTAGAATATCGTAGAGGTAATTTAGCAAGTTTATAATATTCGTGGGCTAAAAATTCCTAAAATAAAAATCAACTACCACATATTCAACAAGTTGAAGCGTTTCAATGTTTAAAATACAAAATCGATTCCAAAATTACTAAAAGATCGCAGGATGTAAAGCAGTTGAAGCACAATAGAAGATTTTTTATATTTAAAAGAACTTAAAATATGAATCAAATAAAAATCCAAAAAGTACTTATCAATTTAATTCAACTCAGTAGCATTTCTTCATACCCCATTCGGCAAGGGGGTTAACCCCCTCCCCCTTGAGAGATTTTCTCCCAAAACCCATACTTTCTCTTTCATGTGGGGTCCATTCTTCTTCTTTTTTTTAATACATTAAATAAATTATTTTTTCATCCATTCCATCAAAAAAATAATATATTATACCATTATATCATCTAAAAGTTATAAACAATTTAACTTCTACTCACTTTTCCAAACTTCAATACAATCACATCATAATAACTACCCACCTTTCCAAACTTCAATGCAATCACATCACAAACCCTCTCAACCCAAAACCCTCTATCCAAACACCAAAACACAAAAACGAGTTATCATCCCCCATGTTACCCTGGAGTAACCCACCAACCAAACACACCCTCAAGGTTTAGGGTTTATAGGGTATCCGACGGAGGCTGATGTGGATGAGAAGGCACTGAAGGGTATCCGACTGCATATGATGTAGCCCCCTTCCCCTTTTCTTTTATTTTGTTCAACGTACAGTGAATGAATGGAAACGAAACACCTCTGGTTGATCTGGCGATGACGGGATGGAGGGTATGCTCCTTCCATAAGCATGGGCTTAAAAGGTCCTCATCTTCAACGGTGGACTGTGTGAATAGGTAGTGGTATGATGCGGTCATGTGGCTCTGCCGATGTGGGTTCTGGAACAGAGCCACCAACCCTCCCCTCTTGTCGTGTCTCTTAATATGCAGGTTCGAGAGCGAGAGACCCTCCTCTGATTGAGGAGGGAATCAATGCGAGCTCTTGTTGTCTTCCTAATTGGTCACCTAGGAAGAGTTGTGAGGTGCTCGAAACTCACGTGCTCGACCGATGGGTTATTCGGGTCAGCTTAGACGTGGGGAATAAAGAATGGGTGAATGGATGTGTCCTCCATGGGCGAGGGAGGATCTCTGCTACTCCGGTCGTCGTCTGCAACTGGTGGTTGGTCAGGATGTGGGAGAAAGAGAGGGGAAGCCGAGCATCGGGATGTGATGATGGTAACGTAAATGATGGCTCGATATTCGTCAGTGCAACACATAGACAGAGGATTGTACTAGCATGAGGAAGAAGACGGAGAAGAAAAGGCGGCAAAGAATGAACAAGAAGAAAACAAAGATCCAACAAGGAGAAGAAGAAGAGATGGTACCTAAACAAAAGGGAAATGGTGAACTGTCATCGACAGATTGGTGTGCGGAGGCACACCGGTGGTGGCCTAAGTGGGTGGGCAACACAACCAAGCTAAACTAGCTTCAAGGAAGCTATTGCAGTAAAGGTTGCTTCTCGTCAGATCTAGCTGATGAACCTCAGTTTCATCATCTTTATTTTCTATAATTAACCCCCTTGCTTAAGGTTTTGTCAATAAAACCCAGTTAAAGTCTTGTAATTAACAAAGTCCTTAATAAATTAAAAATCACAAAAAAATAACAAAACAAAAATTTGTGGTATTTTTAGACTTAAAAATACCCTCAAAAATACTTCGGGACTTCGTTTATTTTCATCTCCAATTTTGGTTAACATGAAACTTGTAGATCTCGTCAAGATCTACAACTTTCATGTTTTGAGTTTTCTCAAATTCGGCCATTTCAGCCACCAAAAATCCAAAATACCCTCAAATAAATCTGATTGGGCCACGTGGCCCGTTTTGGGTGCGCTACGTGGCCCGCTTCCCTTGTCTTTTTCCGCCACCACCCCTGGTCGTTGGATCTCACTTCAGATCCAACGGCCCCGCTGTGTCCACGCGCGCCTATTGCCTCAGCCATTGATCTTCTCCGCCCCTTGATCATCACCGTTCGTCAGCGCCGAGCGCAGAGCGCGCCACGTGGCGCATTAAGATCCGTCCGATCACGCCCATAATGTCTTGATCTCTGCCGTCCATGACCGCTTAAATCCTCAACCTTCCGATCAATAACTCCTTCACATCCAAGCCGCTCGCCAGCGCCGCGGCCAGAGCTCGACACGTGGCTGCTTCACATCCCTTCGATCACTCCGCTCCCGATTGCATCAGGACCGTTGCTCCGCGCCCAATTCTCCACAGTTGGATCTTCAGATCCAACGGCGGAGCGTCGTCGTCAACCTCCGACCATCCCATCTCTCTCCCACAATCCAGCTCGCACACCCTTCCCCCTTTCCTTTTTCTCCGCCACCACAGTTGACTTCTCCCATCGCCAACTGCCCTCCGACCTGCCCCACTCTTCCACCATCCTCGCGCATCATCCCACGACTCCCGTCGTCGTCCCACTCGCTCTTCAAAACCCTCGAAAACCACATCGACCACCACCACTTCCGCCATCATCGCCCTTCAAATACTCCGCCCCTCCCACCGTTCACCCCCGTCCATCTTTACGCGGGGAGGGGCCCAGCCCTCCTCCGCCTCCCTGTGACATGGGGAGGCGAGAGGATCGAGCGAAGATGACCCAGCCCCCGGTGAGACCCTCCGCCTTGAACAGCGGAGCTGCGGCGCCTCCTGGCGACCGCCCGAGCTGCGTCGAGTGGCTGACGACGTCCAACGACGACCAGAGCTCAACCTCGAGCTCGCGCACAAGCTTCTCGCTCCGCCAAACCTCCGGTGAGTCTTCTTCCTCTTCTCTCGCATTTTTTCTTGATTTCCTTAATTTTTTTAGGCCGCCTGGGTCGTCCGCAACCTCCATTAATCCTCCTCCGAGCTTCGCCATCAACCCCCCTTCGACGCGCATCGCTAAGATCATCTTCCTCATCCTTCAGATCCCCAGACCACTCCGACCCATCTCCTCCGCCACCCACGGCGGAGGAGCTCCGAGCTCTCCACCTTCTCCGCCCCCCTACGAGCTCTCACTTCACCTCCACTACACACACACCACAATTAGCGTGCTTCGGCTATTGAATAACAGTGCAGGTCTTCTTGAGTGTCAATGGTCGGAGCCCAGTCGGAGCAGACTTCATCGACTTCGCAGCTCCCTTCCGAGCTCCGACGAGCGGCACCAGGTGCTTCTGGACCTTCCCTGAGCTCTGGGCTTCCTCGACGATCACTTAGGGAGCTTTGGGAAGGTCCACCATGGCCGAGAGTGGCAGGCGGAGGAGGAGCTCCTTCGCCGGAGCTTTGAACCCGCCGCCCGCCTTCGGCCAAAGAAGGAGGAGCAGTGACCATCGGATGTCCCTCTCCAGGGGATCATCCAACAGTCTGAGTACGTCCACGTCGCCGATCAGAGCTCGTTTCAGATAACGTTGGATCCTCAAGATCCAACGGTTCCCGTGCTTCCATGACATCACTCCAGGAGCCCTTCGATCCTTGCGATCAAAGGGCTCATATTCAACCACGTGGCGATGCCAGAGCCTTCACCGAGCCTCAGCATCCGTGCCTCCAGGCTCGGTTGCTCCTGGCCTCCTCCAAGCCTTCGCCGAACCATCAGCAGCTTCGACCCCGTCCGAGCCTCAGCCGAAGCTAGATCGAACCTCTGCCGAACCCGATCCTTCGTCCAGACCTGGGGAGGCACGTGCCTGGCACGTGAATCCTTGGGTTATTTGCAGAGACGCCCCACCATCTTCTCCATTTTGCATCCAGGTCCTGACGTACGTGCTGACCATGCGCGCAAAGGAAAATTTACACTGAAGCCCTTGCGGTTTTTAATATTTGCAGAAAGGCCCCTGTGCGTATGGGCAAATTACAGGGAAGGTCCCGCTCTTCTGGTTATTTACATTTCAGTCCCTCCCAGGGACCTGTGTGCAATTTTATTTCATGTTTTATTTCATTTATGCCCTTAGCTTATTTGTTGCATATCTTGAGCTACGAATGCCCAATCGAGTTGATTTCAGTTTCATTTTGAAGCTCTTCTCATCCTCTTTATTATGGCATGCTTCAATTTTAGATTTGACACTATGGTCCGTAATGTATTATTTTATTCCCTAAGTGTCCAGATATCTGTGTTTGTCATGCCTACTTGCTTTATAATTATAGAGTGCTTATTTATTTCAACTCGGTTTGACTCGCAATTTTCTTATGGCTCAAGTGACTATTATTTTGAGCATATCATTCGTTTTGCATGTTCATCTATTTGCATGATAAAAAAATGTTTAAAAAAATGCATGTTTACTTTATTGTTATTGCATTGTTGTGTATCTGCATGCTTTGACCTATATTGGCTTTTAACTCAACACTTAGTTAAATAAATAGAAGTACAGATAATTAAAGAGAGGCTCGTGTCCCTGAGTTCGACCTTGGTATCTTACCAAGCAAAATAAATTACGATCATCTCATTTTGATCTATTATCACATATATTTAAATGAGTTGGTCTCTTTGATGACCAAAATCGGCCCGACTGCTACGACATATTAAAGTGCTAATTCCGCACTATTAAAGGGCCGATTTTGCGAGTCGTCAAATGGCGTCGTTGCCGGGGATACGGCTCATTTCTTACATTTTTTGGATTTTTGTTTATTTAATTTCGTGTTTCTTTTACAACCATGATCGTTCGATTACAATCGCGAGTCTTCGATCGAAGACCGCTGTAAAAGACGAATTATTATAAAAATGCAACACATTTTTTTTTCTTTCTTCCCTATTCGCAGCGGGAAGCATCCCGCTCCTCGCCTCCTTGATCCATTAAGGGCCCTGCCACAAAAACAGTGGTTAGAGATCAAAATAAGAAAGAAAATTTTTGAATGCAAAAAAGGATGAACAAATTGACCTATAAAAGAAACAAGAAATTAAATAAACAAAAATCCAAAAAATGTAAGAAATGAGCTGTGTCCCCGGCAACGGCGCCATTTGACGACTCGCAAAATCGGCCCTTTAATAGTGCGGAATTAGCACTTTAATATGTCGTAGCAGTCGGGCCGATTTTGGTCATCAAAGAGACCAACTCATTTAAATATATGTAATAATAGATCAAAATGAGATGGTCGTAATTTATTTTGCTTGGTAAGATACCAAGGTCAAACTCAGGGACACGAGCCTCTCTTTAATTATCTGGACTTCTATCTATTTAACTAAGTGTTGAGTTAAAAGCCAATATAGGTCAAAGCATGCAGATACACAACAATGCAATAACAATAAAGTAAACATGCATTTTTTAAACATTTTTTTTATCATGCAAATAGATGAACATGCAAAACGAATGATATGCCCAAAATAATAGTCACTTGAGCCATAAGAAAATTGCGAGTCAAACGGAGTTGAAATAAATAAGCACTCTATAATTATAAAGCAAGTAGGCATGACAAACACAGATATCTGGACACTTAGAGAATAAAATAATACATTACGGACCATAGTGTCAAATCTAAAATTGAAGCATGCCATAATAAAGAGGATGAGAAGAGATTCAAAATGAAACTGAAATCAACTCGATTGGGCATTCGTAGCTCAAGATATGCAACAAATAAGCTAAGGGCATAACTGAAATAAAACATGAAATAAAATTGCACACAGGTCCTTGGGAGGGACTGAAATGTAAATAACCAGAAGAGCGGGACCTTCCCTGTAATTTGCCCATACACACAGGGGCCTTGCTGCAAATATTAAAAACCACAAGGGCTTCAGTGTAAATTTTCCTTTGCGCGCATGGTCAGCACGTGCGTCAGGACCTGGATGCAAAATGGAGAAGATGGCGGGGCATCTCTGCAAATAACCCAAGGATTCACGTGCCAAGCACGTGCCTCCCCAGGTCTGGACGAAGGATCGGGTTCGGCAGAGGTTCGATCTAGCTTCGGCTGAGGCTTGGACGGGGTCGAAGCTGCTGATGGTTCGGCGAAGGCTTGAGGAGGCCAAGAGCAACCGAGCCTGGAGGCACGGATGTTGAGGCTCGGTGAAGGCTCTGGCATCGCCACGTGGTTGAATATGAGCCATTTGATCGCAAGGATCGAAGGGCTCCTGGAGTGATGTCGTGGAAGCACGGGAACCGTTGGATCTTGAGGATCCAACGCTATCTGAAACGAGCTCTGATCAGCGATGTGGATGTACTCAGACCGTTGGATGATCCCCTGGAGAGGGACATCCGACGGTCACTGCTCCTCCTTCTTTGGCCGAAGGCGGGCGGCGGGTTCAAAGCTCCGGCGAAGGAGCTCCTCCTCCGCCTGCCACTCTCGTCCACGATGGACCTTCCCAAAGCTCCCTAAGTGATCGTCGAGGAAGCCCGGAGCTCAGGGAAGGTCCAGAAGCACCTGGTGCCGCTCGTCGGAGCTCGGATGGGAGCTGCGAAGAAGTTTGCTCCGACTGGGCTCCGACCATTGACACTCAAGAAGACCTGCACTGTTAGTCAATAGCCGAAGCACGCTAATTGTGGTGTGTGCGTAGTGGAGGTGAAGTGAGAGCTCGTAGGGGGGCGGAGAAGGTGGAGAGCTCGGAGCTCCTCCGCCGTGGGGGCGGAGGAGATGGGTCGGAGTGGTCTGGGGATCTGAAGGATGAGGAAGATGATCTGAGCGATGCGCGTCGAAGGGGGGTTGATGGCGAAGCTCGGAGGAGGATTAATGGAGGTTGCAGACGACCCAGGCGGCCTAAAAAAATTAAGGAAATCAAGAAAAAATGCAAGAGAAGAGGAAGAAGACTCACCGGAGGTTTGGCGGAGCGAGAAGCTTGTGCGCGAGCTCGAGGTTGAGCTCTGGTCGTCACTGGACGTCGTCAGCCACTCGACGCAGCTCGGGCGGTCGCCAGGAGGCGTGCAGCTCCGCTGTTCAAGGCGTAGGGTCTCACCGGGGGCTGGGTCATCTTCGCTCGATCCTCTCGCCTCCCCCTGTCACAGGGAGGCGGAGGAGGGTTGGGCCCCTCCTCGCGTAAAGATGGACGGGGGTGAACGGTGAGAGGGGCGGAGTATTTGAAGGGCGATGATGGCGGAAGTGGTGGTGGTCGACGTGGTTTTCGAGGGTTGTGAGGAGCGAGTGGGATGACGACGGGAGTCGTGGGATGATGCGCGAGGATGGTGGAAGAGTGGGGCAGGTCGGAGGGCAGTTGGCGATGGGAGAAGTCAACTGTGGTGGCGGAGAAAAAGGAAAGGGGGAAGGGTGTGCAAGCTGGATCGTGGGAGAGAGAGGGGATGGTCAGAGGTTGACGACGACGCTCCGCCGTTGGATCTGAAGATCCAACGGTGGAGAATTGGGCGCGGAGCGACGGTCCTGATGCAATCGGGAGCGGAGTGATCGAAGGGATGTGAAGCAGCCACGTGTCGAGCTCTGGCCGCAGCGCTGGCGAGCGGCTTGGATGTGAAGGAGTTGTTAATCGGAAGGTTGAGGATTTAAGCGGTCATGGACGGCAGAGATCAAGACATTATGGGCGTGATCGGACGGATCTTAATGCGCCACGTGGCGCGCTCTGCGCTCGGCGCTGACGAACGGTGATGATCAAGGGGCGGAGAAGATCAATGGCTGAGGCAATAGGCGCGTGTGGACACAGCGGGGCTGTTGGATCTGAAGCGAGATCCAACGGCCAGGGGTGGTGGCGGAAAAAGACAAGGGAAGCGGGCCACGTGGCGCACCCAGAACGGGCCACGTGGCCCAATCAGATTTATTTGAGGGTATTTTGAATTTTTGGGGGCTGAAATGACCGAATTTGAGAAAACTCAAAACATGAAAGTTGTAGATCTTGACGATATCTACAAGTTTCATGTTGACCAAAACTGGAGATGAAAACAAACGAAGACACGAAATATTTTTGAGGGTATTTTTAACCAAGCCCACAATCCTTACCGTAATTACTCTACTACGTGGAGGATGTTGTCACCATCCTCGAACTTGGGGCTAGAGCTGGAAGCTATGAAATAGAATATGTATGATGACGTTCGAGCAATGTGGGTATGGCACAACCATTGTGGAAAGGAGTAGGCGTATGTGCTGTGATGGAAAGAGGAGTGGGAGAAGGAAGATGAACTACGCACATTGACCAAAGTCAACATTGCATTGTTGGTAGTTGATGTGGAAACAGTGAAGGGCCAATGGGGGATGTCCACGTGGATGATTGACCAAGTGTTTGAACATCCTCATGGCAAAACTAGGGAAAAAAATAAAAGAGAAAATAGAATAAAATAAAAATAAAATAAAAGGAAGTCAGATTTCAAGAAGTGGTCAACCTAAAAGTTGTATATCTCAATTATATCTACCATTTTCATTAAGAATCTAAGTGTTTAAAATTAAATTTACATAGATAATAGTTTTTTAAAGTAATTTGTAGGTATACAATACCATATTTACATTTGCATTTTTTCATTTGATTTTCCCTTAATAGTATGTACATAGTATGTTTTAATATATGAATACTATAATATTTACATAGTACCTAGTTTTTTGAATTTAAAATAATTAAGGAAAATATAAAAACAAATGATAAATTTTAATATATATATATATATATATATATGAATTAGCATTTCATTTTGGTCATGTTTTATGGCTTTTTGATTTTTTTTGGATTTTATTTTTTTAGATAGTTATATTACCAAACAAAGAATCAAACACAAAAAGGAATAAAAAACAGGAAGAGTTGTACATGAAATATCAAGGTTTTGAATATATGGTTGTATTACATATAATACACCTCAAAAGTCGTAATTTTGCAAACAATTTTGATTTCTTTGATATTGATCTTGTTTTGAATAACATTTAACGTGCATCATTTCAAAAGCTCGGGTTCATCGGAGTCTATATGGGTGAGAATATTAAACTTTACAGCTTTTCAGACTTCGAGATACAGTTTGAGTTTATTTCAGATATATACATGTTAGTATTTTTTAGTATTTTCCATAGATTAAGGTTAGTTACATGTACACTAAAGAAGTGGTTTCACTTTGTTGTATATAACATTATTAAAAATAAGTGAAGATTGTACTATATACATATAGGTACATATATATACATATGATACTAATATTTTTGGCATTTTCTTTGGTTTTGTAATTTTTATTTGTTGACTCGGTCATGTCGACCAACTCTTTGGGATTAGACAAAATATTTGGGCTTGCAATCCATGTATTTCTTATTCTCTCGATCGATTGTACAGGTTCATATTTTCCAATTTTTGTGTTGTTGTATTTTCAAACTTTTTTATGATTTTTATGTTAACTATGCAATATTAACAATGCACATGATAAAAACATAAAATTAAATGAAATAAATGTGTTTTCCTCGATATGGAGCTCAGTTTTTGTTTCTTGGTAAATGAATCCCATATTCATCAGAAAGATCTTTGGTTGGAAAAGGATGGAGCTGTGATCTAGCATGGATAATCGAAGAGTGGAAGGCTGCGAAGGAAGAGAGGGAACATGAAGGGGATTTGGATATGGTTTTGGCGAAGGTCGGATCAGACTTGGGTGTTCAAATTTGAACGAAGGGGGAGGTAATGTGTGGATAACATATATATATATATATATATATATATGTGTGTGTGTGATAAAAGAAAAATTAAAAAGCAAATAAGGAGAAGGGAAAGAGGGATGGAGATGGAATAGCGGTCTACCTGGAGGTTGATAGACGTTCTCTTGAAAATTGATAGAGTTAGTTGCTCCAGCGGTTGTGTTTCGAGGTGGAGGCGGAGGTTCCTAAGATCTTCAATAAATATAGATGATGCAACGTGGATTGGTGAAACAATGGTATGGTTCGTTGCTTTCACCACTGACAGAGAGTACATGACTCTTTTCACATCTCTCTAGATTTTTGCAAACAACGACGAATATGGAAAAGTTGTTCTACATGTGCCCTTTTATAGATTAGAGATATTTGAAGACGTTTTTGGGGTGATTGGAATCAGATGGGGAAGTTGGGAGATGGTTGTCAATGATCTGTTGGATTCACGAAGAAGAAAGGGACCCATTGCATCGATCAGCTAATTTGATTGACGTTTAGGATCGATTTTGAAGGGGATGATCTAGATTTGGAATTTGGGTTTTGACAGTATCTTATTTGTAGGTGATTTGATTTGAAGATGGTAATCAAGATCCGTGATCAGATGGTTGTTGATGTGGATATCGATCAGGAAGGTTGTGGCACAATCAGATGAGCATGGGTTCTCTGATGGTGTTCGAGAAGATGAAGGATGGATTATGAATCAGAGATGTGTTCTACTGACATGGTTGGATTAGATGAAGATTGGATTCGGGGTTTTGTTCACAGGTGTAACAAAGATGGAGGGGAAGATGGATTGGAATTGGGGATTGATTGGTGGTTCGAACTATGAATGGGAGAAGAATGGGAGTTAGATAAAGAGTTGACCATGAGGTCAGCAAATGGGGTGTCTATTGAGGTCAGCAAATGGGGTATGAAGAAGGTTGTGACCTGGTGCTAGAATGGGGTACTGATGGTGAGCTGGTTTGAGGGCTAAGGAGGTGAGACTTGAGTGGGTTATTGTCACTAAAGCAAGGTCTTGGAAGATTGAAAGGGTCTAGAAGAGACAATAAAATATAATAGATAGCTCGAATCAAAAAGTGGTCAACATGAACTTTGTAGATGTTAATGAGATGTACGACTTTCATGTTTGACCCAAATCAAAATAAGTCATATGTGTAAAGTAAATATTTTTAGGAGTATTGTATAACTATAAAATACTTGAATTTTTATGTTGTGTATTATTATCTTTGTATTTTGTTTAATAATATATCTATATACTTTTTAAAATAAAAAATCCTAGATAAAATTATATAGCAATGTGATTTATACAGATTTTTATTGATTAAGAAATCAATAGAATAAAATATCATGAATAATAATATACAAATAGTAGTTCATTATATGCACCAGGATGCATCTTTTTCTCATTTTTTTTGGGACTTTTTATTTTTTGTTATTTTGTAATTTAGCGGAATATAAATTAAGTAAAGTAAATTGAAAAGAAAGAAATTATAGATAGGTAATTATGTGCATAAGATATTAAGTTTAATTTAGTCAATTTTGTACAATATTTGTCATGTGTAATTACATCCCAAAAAATTAAGATTCACATATGAACTCTGATTACTCTGAATTTAGTCTCGTTTCGTACAGAATTTGATGTACATTAATTGAAAAGTGTAGATTTTCATTGGATATTGTAGAAGAGAGATATTCTGTTTTACAACATTTTGCCCTCAAAATTAGGGTTAGAATTTATTTATCATATTTACATGCTAGTATTTTTTAGGTTTTTTTATACATTCATGTCAATAATATGCGCACAATGGAGTCGGCTTTATTTCATTCGGAGTTATAAATATTTATTAAAATTTCCATAAGAATCTACAATACATAGAAGTTCATAATATACGAGATTCAACTCTGAATTTCTCATCATTTCAAGTGATTTTCTTTTTTATTCTAATGCTGAGACTTAACTGTAGATAATTAGTCTAATTTTTATGCATGAATTGCTTATTATTTTGTATTTTTATGTGGTTTTTGTAATGTTTAACTTAAAAATTAAGGACAAAATTTTAGATATGAAGTAGGTGAATCATGGATTCAATAACCCCCTTTGCAAAAACTTACTGGAAGAATAAATTAATATGAAAATTTTTGGCGGAATTCTTTGACATGTGTAAGTGAAAGTACAAGACTTATTGATCACGCCTCATATTTCAGTAACCGCTAGAGCCAAGTACTAACCTACACATACTCAAAAGGAACTGAAATTCTCTAGTTTTCATACCATCAAAAATATGAATATTTGTACAAAGAATCAAACACAAAAAGGAATAAAAAACAGGAAGATTTGTACATGAAATATCAAGGTTCTGAATATATGGTTGTATTACAAATAATACACCTCAAAAGTCGTAATTTTGCAAACAAATTTGATTTCTTTGATTTTGATCTTGTTTTAAATATCATTTAACGTGCATCATTTCAAAAGCTCGGGTTCATCAGAGTCTATATGGGTGAGAATATTAAACTTTACAGCTTTTCAGACTTCGAGATACAGTTTGAGTTTATTTCAAATATATACATGTTAGTATTTTTTAGTATTTTCCATAGATTAAGGTTAGTTACATGTACACTAAAGAAGTGGTTTCACTTTGTTGCATATAACATTATTAAAAATAAGTGAAGATTGTACTATATACATATAGGTACATATATATACATATGATACTAATATTTTTGGCATTTTCTTTGGGTTTGTAATTTTTATTTGTCGACTCGGTCATGTCGACCAACTCTCTGGGATTAGATGAAATATTTGGGCTTGCAATCCATGTATTTCTTATTCTCTCGATCGATTGTACAGGTTCATATTTTCCATTTTTTGTGTTGTTGTATTTTCAAATTTTTTTATGATTTTTATGTTAACTATGCAATATTAACAATGCACATGCTAAAAACATAAAATTAAATAAAATAAATGTATTTTCCTCGATGTGGAGCTCAGTTTCTGTTTCTTAGTAAATGAATCCCATATTCATCAAAAAGATCTATGGTTGGAAAAGGATGGAGCTATGATCTAGCATGGATAATCGAAGAGTGGAAGGCTGCGAAGGAAGAGAGGGAACATGGAGGGGATTTGGATATGGTTTTGGCGAAGGTCGGATTAGACTTGGGTGTTCAAATTTGAACGAAGGGGGAGGTAATGTGTGGATAACATATATATATATATATATTGTGATAAAGGAAAAATTAAAAAGCAAATAAGGAGAAGGGAAAGAGGGATGGAGATGGAATAGCGGTCTACCTGGAGGTTGATAGACGTTCTCTTGAAAATTGATAAAGTTAGTTGCTCCAGCGGTTGTGTTTCGAGGTGGAGGCGGAGGTTCCTAAGATCTTCAATAAATATAGATGATGCAACATGGATTAGTGAAACAATGGTATGGTTCGTTGCTTTCACCACTGACAGAGAGTACATGACTCTTTTCACCTCTCTCTAGATTTTTGCAAACAACGACGAATACGGCAAAGTTGTTCTACATGTGCCCTTTTATAGATTAGAGATATTTGAAGACGTTTTTGGGGTGATTGGAATCAGATGGGGAAGTTGGGAGATGGTTGTCAATGATCTATTGGATTCACAAAGAAGAAAGGGACCCATTGCATCGATCAGCTAATTTGATTGATGTTTAGGATCGATTGAAGGGGATGATCTAGATTTGGAATTTGGGTTTTGACGGTATCTTATTTGTAGGTGATTTGATTTGAAGATGGTAATCAAGATCCGTGATCAGATGGTTGTTGATGTGGATATCGATCAGGAAGGTCGTGGCACAATCAGATGAGCATGGGTTCTCTGATGGTGTTCGAGAAGATGAAGGATGGATTATGAATCAGAGATGTGTTCTACTGACATGGTTGGATTAGATGAAGATTGGATTCGAGGTTTTGTTCACAGGTGTAACAAAGATGGAGGGGAAGATGGATTGAAATTGGGGATTGATTGGTGGTTCGAACTATGAATGGGAGAAGAATGGGAGTTAGATAAAGAGTTGACCATGAGGTCAGCAAATGGGGTGTCTATTGAGGTCAGCAAATGGGGTATTCGTGATTGGATGGTGAGGCATGAGTGGGTTGTTGATCGGGCGCTAAAAGATGTGGGACTGATGTTGATGGGTACAGCCAATGGGCACGAGCCACGTGGCCCGTTGACTTGTCAACTAAAGAAGGGTCATGAAGAATCTACAATAAAATATAATAGATAGCCTCGAATCAAAAAGTGGTCAACATGAACTTTGTAGATGTTAATGAGATGTACGACTTTCATGTTTGACCCAAATCAAAATAAGTCATATGTGTAAAGTAAATATTTTTAGGAGTATTGTATAACTATAAAATACTTGAATTTTTATGTTGTGTATTATTATCTTTGTATTTTGTTTAATAATATATCTATATACTTTTTAAAATAAAAAATCCTAGATAAAATTATATAGCAATGTGTTTTTTACAGATTTTTATTGATTAAGAAATCAATAGAATAAAATATCATGAATAATAATATACAAATAGTAGTTTATTATATGCACCAGGATGCATCTTTTTCTCAATTTTTTGGGACTTTTTATTTTTATTATTTTGTAATTTAGCAGAATATAAATTAAATAAAGTAAATTGAAAAGAAAGAAATTATAAATAGGTAATTATGTGCATAAGATATTAAGTTTAATTTAGTCAATTTTATACAATATTTGTCATGTGTAATTACGTCCCAAAAAATTAAGATTCACATATGAACTATGATTACTCTGAATTTAGTCTTGTTTCGTACAGAATTTGATGTACATTAATTGAAAAGTGTAGATTTTCATTGGATATTGTAGAAGAGAGATATTCCGTTTTATAACATTTTGCCCTCAAAATTAGGGTTCGAATTTATTTATCATATTTACATGCTAGTAATTTTTAGGATTTTTCATACATTCATGTCAATAATATGTGCACAATGGAGTCGGATTTATTTCATTCGGAGTTATAAATATTTATTAAAATTGTCATATGAATCTACAATACATAGAAGTTCATAATATACGAGATTCAACTCTGAATTGCTCATCATTTCAAGTGATTTTCTTTTTTATTCTAATGCTGAGACTTAATTGTAGATAATTAGTCTATTTTTTATGCATGAATTGCTTATTATTTTGTATTTTTATGTGGTTTTTGTAATGTTTAACTTAAAAATTAAGGACAAAATTTTAGATATGAAGTAGATGAATCATGGATTCAATAACCCCCTTTGCAAAAACTTACTGGAAGAATAAATTAATATGAAAATTTTTGGCGGAAGTCTTTGACATGTGTAAGTGAAAGTACAAGACTTATTGATCACGCCTCATATTTCAGTAACCACTAGAGCCAAGTACTAACCTACACATACTCAAAAGGAACTGAAATTCTCTAGTTTTCATACCATCAAAAATATGATATATGTAACCGATATGATATCTAGATGTTGATTGAAGTGTTTTATGTACACACGATGTTTCCTCCAAGATCCAAGAATACAAGGCTCGATTGAAGACCCAATTATCAACTCTAGTTTCAATGCCTATCTATCTCAATTCATGGTGTCTTTAGGTGTCAAACTTTAAAGGGTGTAAACGTAAAAGGCCAAATATGGAATAAATAGGATTATGTCTTTTTCTTCACCCCTCACATCGGACAAGGAATCGCTCGAGTGTCGTACACACACTACTATATATTTATATTTATTTATTATTTTTTGTTGTGGAATTAACATGTCTATCGAGGCTTTTTGGACTGTCTACACTTATTTTTATGGGGTACAATGGGTGCGCTTTTTTTGCTTACATTGTTGGCACCCTAGATTTTATCAGTTATGATGTAGAGCTTCTTATCTTTTTTACTAGGCAGCTCCACATCAGGTGGTATTGATTTATCGTTGTGGCTTTGGTTTAGTGAACACTCAAACGGTTTGGGGACCTTTGCACTAGTGTTCTTCTTGTAGATTTTTTTCAGGAAATTTTGGGATTTTCATACTTTTTCCTGATTGGGTCATCATTTCTTACTCAAGTTGACATGTGTTGATCCACATTTTTAATACGTCCATAAAACTCATGCATGGTACTTAGGGGTTTTCAAGATGGTATAGGGATTCTTGCCTCATATCGGTTAATGTAGACACTCGGGTTTCTTGGGATGACAAAAAACTCCTTTCCATCATCACGAATCATAAAATCAAGTTTTTGGTTAAGCTCTTGCATCCTCGCTCCTTAGGTGAAACAGACTCATCACTATGTACAAGCAATCGTGCAAATTGAACTGTTATTTGTATTCATTTTGAAGCTCATAGATTCTACATGTGATATATTATGTAAATCTTCAAATTGGGGATTTTGAGTACTTTAAGTCCTAAAACTCTAATGAACAAGCATGGAGGTTCTCGCAATTGAGAGTTAACATAAATCAAGTGGCCTGATGTAAAACAAGTTTTGAGTGCATCTGCAAGTATCAGGAATCCAAATTTTATGGATTATTATTATATATACATAATTATTATTTTTTATTTTTTGTTTTTTCAAAAGATTTTTTATTTTTCCATTTTTATGTTGTTTATTATTATTATTTATTATGTTTTTATTTTATAAAAAAATATTTTTTTACATATATACATGTTTTACCTATATCCCTTATTTTTTATAACTATAGAAAGTATAAGAAACTACGAGTTATGGGTAAAGCATATATACAATACATATGGTTTCCCCTAAACTTAGTTCGTGTTATGTCCTCATAATATTGAGAGAAATGAAGACATAACTTGCAAAAAGCATAAGAGAGTACAAAACAACAAAAAATGAAGAGGAAATTGAATGAGGTTGACCAACTCCCTAAGGCTTTGTTTAGTCTAAGTATATTGGAACAAAATGGGGTAGTCAATGACCAAAAAAAATGTATAATAAAAGTGGGCATCAACCAACGTATACTTAGGATTTAGTACCCTAAGTATGGGAGTGAGGTCAAAGCGAGGAACTGATGATCACTAGAAGAATGTACAAAAATAAAAGAAAATGAAGCAACTCTAATAATGAATCCTCCATACTTAGGATATGTTAATCCTAAGTATACACAAAATTGAAAACGAGATGGTGCCGAGGTAAATGACGTAAAGAACGGAAGATAGAGTGTGAAAAATGAAAACATCAGCAAGGTGAATGAAAAATGTACAAACTCATGAAGATTTGCAAGAAATCCTCTTTCGTTAATGAGGTTGGCTAGAATATATAAGATTTGTGTCGACGTCGGGATCATCCGTATAGTAGTAGGAGTTAGACTTATAGGATTCCCAGTCAGACTCGACAAATAGGTGCTTGTCCAAATATGGTTTAAGAAAATCGAACTGATCACTACAAACATGTATAAAAAAATCCGATTGTTCATTAAACACGTATTCGATAGTTCGTTGGCACTTAAATCTAAGATAGAGTATATGGAATTGTCCACAATCAATTTTCTGGTACAAGTAGAGGAGAAACATCCTAATACGACTCGAGAGGTTCAGAGGAATGTCACGAGGAACCAATACATTTTGTTTCTACACTTGAAAATCGATTATAGATGATATAAAACTCCTTTCCATCATCATGAATCATAAAATCAAGTTTTTGGTTAAGCCCTTAGATCCTCGCTCCTTAAGTGAAACGGTGGCTCATCACTATGTACAAGCAATAGTGCAAATTGAAGTGTTATTTGTATTCATTTTGAAGCTCAGAGATTCTACGTGTGATATATCATGTAAATCTTCAAATTAGAGATTTTGAGTGCTTGAAGTCCTAAAAATCTAATGAAAAAGCATAGCGGTTCTCGCAATTGAGAGCTAACACAAATCAAGTGGTCTAATGTAAAACTAGTTTTGAGTGCATCTACAAGTGTTAGGAATCCAAATTTCATGGATTATTATAATATATACATAATTATTATTTTTCATTTTTTTATTTTTTTATTTTTTCTATTTTATATTGTTTATTATTATTTTTTATGTTTTTATTTTATAAAAATTGTTTTTTACATATATATATATATACATGTTTTTACATGTATCCCTTGTTTTTTATAACTATAGAAAGAATAAGAAAGTGCGAGTTATGGGTAAAGCAAATATACAATACATACGGTTCCCCATATACTTATCTCGTGTTATGACCTCATAATAATGAGAGAAATGAACGCATAACTCGTTCTAACAGTAAGAGAGTACACAATAAAATAAAAATGAAGAGAAAAATGAATGAGGTCGACCGACCTCGTAAGGCTCTGTTTAGTCTAAGTATATTGGAATAAAATGGAGTAGTCGATGGCCAAAACGAATGTATAATAAAAGTGAGCGTCAACCACTGTATACTTAGGATTAGTACCCTAAGTATGGGAGTGAGGTCAAAAGCGAGGAACTAATGAGCACTAGAAGAATTTACAAAAATAAAAGAAAATGAAGAAACTCTAATAATGAACCCTCCATACTTAGGATATGTTCATCCTAAGTATACAAAGAATTGAAAACGAGATGATGCCGAGGTAAATGACATAAAGAACGGAAGATGGAGCGTGAAAAATGAAAACATCGGCAAGGTGAATGAAAAAAGTACAAACTCATGAAGATTTGCAAGAAATCCTCTTTTGTAAATGAGGTTGGCAGATTTGTGTCGACATCGGGATCATCCATATAACAATAGGAGTTAGACTCAGAGGATTCCCAATCAGACTCGTCAAACGGGTGCTTGCCCAAATATGATTTAAGAAAAATTGAACTGATCACTACATACATGTAGATCACAGACTCTGAATTGGCAAAAATCCGATTGTTCGTTCAACACGTATTCGATAATTCATTGGCACTTAGGTCTAAGATAGAGTGCATGGAATTGTCCACAGTCAATTTTCTGGAACCTGAATTAAGCAGATGAGAAACATCCTAATATGACTCAAGAGGTTCAGAGGAATGTCACGAGGAACCAATACATTTTGTTTCTACACTTTGAAAATCGATTCTGGGTGTGGGTCAACTTCCAGAGATTGTCTAGTGATTTTTCATAGCTCTTCTTAATCTTGGTACCTTGTGTTCGTCCATTGGTGAGGTCAATTTTTTTACATAAATTCTTGGGTATTAGATCACAATAAATTGTCGAGAAAATCTGAGACCATTGTGTCTGGCTAGGGCGAGTGGTTGGAAATCTTATAGGTTTCTTATTTATGTAGGTGGTCGCCATTGGGATTTTACAGTATTCAATGTCTGGATATCTACTCTTTCTTAATGGTGGCTCTTTTTCCAGCTTCGAGATATTCTCAACACTAGACTGTCTTGACGACAGTGTTATCATGGGTTCCTCCTAAAGTTATGTTGGGAAATAATGGGCGGTCTTCTATCATGTCCTTAGTGAGAAAGGCCTGAACAAAATAAGCATCAAGTCACTCATTAACAGGGACGGTCTCAACAAAATCATGGTGGTCATAGTCGTAGTTGGGAGAAATGTGATTCACTGGTCACTGAAAATACATGCTCATCATGCTCGGGGAATGTGAACTCCATTATATCACAAGCAATAACCACCTTAGTCAATGCGAATAATGGTTTCCCAAATATAATAAGAGACATAGACAACTTTCCAATGCATTCACTATCAACAAAGTCCACTCCTTGTTGTGTGCCTTGAAAATTCACGATACCGTTTCTTCATATTCCTCTGGGCCTTTTTAGGATCGATCAGCCAATTGAACAATATCTCTATATTTTCTAAGGGTTGCCGAGTTTGAGTTGGTCGAATACAATGGCCAAGAGAATATTTATTTCTGATGCATTGTCAACTCGAGCATGGTTGAATACAAAGTCTTTTCCATTCCGGGCATTCTTTTCACTCGTTGACTTTTGTCATTTTTACGAATGCAAGAACTGACCATATATACTATATTTTTTTGTTCGGGCTTTCTTCCTACTCTTCCTCTTGAGCGTACACAAAATCTTCAAGTATCGCTTGAGGTCAGGTAGGTATCATATGACCTTACTTAGTGGTAACCAACAAATGATATGCTTCATTAGATCCTTATGTTGGTAATTTCAACCATTTTTCGGATTTTTCAATTTTACAATGATTTAAGTTTTAGAATTTTTTCTATATTTTTATACTTTTAGAGTAAAGGAAGGGGGTGGGTGGGCTGTCTCGACTTGGGCTGGAGTCAGTGGCCATAAAAGTGGTCGGTGATTCCATGCTTGTGTTTTCATTAGCGGCATGAGAGCTCTCAATCTTAGATTCACATTCTTTGTGACTCGCTTCTTATCGGCTTTTAATATAGAATTCCATCTTTGGACTTATTTCCATTTTTTTGGTTTAGATGTGAAAGTGATTCGTAATAACCGTCATGATGTCTGATTGGTTTTGGGTTTGTTACGCCCAAGGTTTTAAAAATCGAATCGGACATTGAACGTGTAAGTCTTCGATTTGGTCCAACCGGATCTAACCAGTGATGATATCAGCATGACGTCGGAAAAAATTAGACCGGACTTAATGTACTGATCAAAACGGTTTTTTGAACCAATAAAAGTGGATACATACATGTAAGTATGTATTTATATATCAATGAAATAATCATTTAAAATGTTAAATATTTTAATAGAATAACATGATTGTCTATTTCAAGTAAAGCTATACAAAAGTTAGTCACAATTTGTAGCATTATATATGAATATAATATTATAATCATTTATTTATAGTTGCTTCTAAAAAATTAATGTATTGGCACAACTTATATTCCAAAAAAGAGAGGGACATAACTTATATCATGTAAGTTAAGAAGGGCACAAGTGATAAAAATCCTATTATTTCATTATTTAAATCTTTATTTTTTTAAAAATTTACCAAACCATCAAATTTGAATCAATCCATGTCAACCCGGTTCGACCATCTGGGTCAACCCGGTCCGACCACCGGTTAGACTCGATTTTTTATTTTTCTTTTTTTTTTGAAATTAATTACACAAAAATGACCGAACTGATCGGGTTGTGACCGGTTCCCGATCCAACCGGTCCAACTGGCCGGTCCGATCCATTTTTTTAAACCATGGTTACCCTATGTGTTGAGCAGGTGGATCGGTATATTTTGTATTTCAAGAAGATGACGTGCGATCCTGAATTGAATAATGACCGTTCGATTTGCATGTCAGTGGTCGGGATTTGTTCCTGCTTAAATGGAAAATGATCATTTTTGGGCAGAGAGTTATACATGTTATTTTTCTTGACCAACTTGGATTCTTGAACCATGGTATGTTTTCTTCAAATGAGAAGTGATCGTACATGGAAAAGGGTCATGCATTCCGAGTATGAGATGGCTCGAGAAAATAGACATGAAACCCATACCATCTTGTAATATGTTGATGTTTTGAAGCTAATACCTCTTGCAAACAAATACCTATGAACCTTTACTCACTTTTAAAGTGATATATTTTCAGATATCTACATGTTAGGGTGAGTTTCAAAGGGATCCGAGGTCATATGCGCATGCAGGGGTAATAATTCATTAGAACATAACTAAATAAAGTAAATAAAAATGGAAATATATCCATATGGGTTATGAGTTGCACTTGACTCAAATCAGGAACTAGTCGGATGGAGTAGATAACTATTCTTTATTGCTTGAAAAACCCCTCCCCAAACTGTGCTTGCATTTTTCATTGCACATGATTTTTCTTATTGTGTATTGTACTATATATATTAGCGATTTGTATACCCATAACCCTGAGTAATTCCGAAATAACATTCATAACTCTGCATAATCGTGAATTACATGTGAAACCCCGGATAGTTACTTCGTTTCACATACATAAGCCTCTGTTAGTTTAATATGTTAACTCAACCATATGAGTGGGTCTATCTAACCAAACTATGATCTCATGGCTAGGATTAGCCAAAATAAAAAAAATGGAAGGAAAAAAATGAGGGTGGGCTGGTGGGCTTCGAGCAGGGCACAGGGGTTCGAGAAGGGGCGGCGACGGTGGGAGGGTCGTTGCGGGCCGGTGGGGGAGGGCTTGGAAGCTTGGTGGGGTGTGGGGCTTTGAGCAGTGGAGGAGAGGTCGTTGGCCAGCTTCGAGCAGGAGGAGAAGCTCTGAGGGGTGGGGAGCGAGGAAGGGTAGGCACGGGAGGGGGGGTTCTTCGACGGGGGCTTGGAGCAGGGAGGCAGCGAGGGCCAGTCATCGGGGGGAGGGGGAGGAGGGGGTGTTCGAGACAGGGGACGAGCGACGGGGGAGAGGGGGGATTTGAGACCGGGGACGAGCTGGTGGGGGGGGGTTCGAGATCGGGTGCGGGGGGGTGGGGGGGGGGGGGGGGGTGTTCCGAGACAGGGGACGGGCGGCGGGGGGTGGGGGGGGGGGGGGTTCGAGAAAAGGGACGAGCGGCAGGGTGGAAGGGAGGCTTTAAGATTGGGGACGAGCTGGCGGGGCGGGGGGGAGGGGCTTCGAGATCGGGGACGAGCTGGCGGGGGGCGGTGTTCCGAGACAGGGGACGAGCAGCGGGGGGGGGGGGGGGGGGCTGTGAGATCGGGGCGAGCTGGCAGGTGTGGGGGGGACTGGGGACGAGCTGGCAGGGGGGTTCGAGACAGGGGACGAGCGGGGGGTGGGTGGGCTTCGAACGAGGGAGGCTCGATGGTGGGACGGGGGGGAGGGGGGCAATGGAGGATCGGCGGCGGTGAGAAGGAGAGAGGAGCTGCTGGGGGGAGGAGGGGGGGCATCGGCGCTGCGAGCTGCTTCGAGCACGGGGGAGAGAGCCGGTCATGAAGAGGATGGCATGTTCTGTAAACAAGAAGGAGTTTCAGGGGTGGTTTTGTCTTTTCAAATGGAATCCGTCAAACATAACGAGAATCTCAAATGGAATATAACACGGGGTTATGTCATGTAAGAATTAAGCATTACTCGAGGTTTGATGAATCCTCATTCATCACTCTTTATTCATTTATTTTAGCTATTTATCTTTGCGGAACACCATGTAGATAGCTGTAAAGATAATAAATTACCAAAATGCATGCTTTTGTTAATATTGAATAATTAGCATGTTTTTGTGCAAAAATAAAAGAATAATGAATAAAGAAAAAGAAGGAGATATTTATAATAAATATCGAGTGACCCGAACCCAAGAAATGGCCAAGCATTGGCCTGACCGCAAAAGAAACCAAGTAGAGAGAGATAGGGTCACTCATCCTTAAGTACACTCATTCATGTATATTTTCTATTTTATTTTCATAAAACAAAAATAAAAATGTGTTTCTCATAATTTTTATATATTTCTAAAAATAAAATAAAAATGAGAAAAATAAAATAAAAACTAAAATCATTTCTTTCTCTCTCTTCATTGTACATATGCCATGTATATAGAAATAAAAGATCTATTTATTTCACCCTTGTACATAAATAATAAAAATCAAATAAAATTTATTTTATACTCTCAATTCTATGTTTTAAATAAATAAAATATAAAATTGGGATATTTATACAAAAAATAAGAAATTAAAAATAAAAATATAAAATACATAGGTATTTTATACATGTATATAATATTATAGTATGTATATACATTAATTTATTTTTCAAAAAAATAAATAACAATCACTAAAAAATAATTTTAAAAATAATAAACATTTTTTATTTTATAAATATTTTTAAATAAAATCGTTTTCTATTTCCTATTTAATTTATAAGTAATTTTAAATCGAATAATCTGATTGGTCCACGGGGGAATGTTGACCCCCGGTCAACTCCTCCCCCTGGACCACCTCCCACCCGGATCCGGTTTCGACCCGTCGTCGCCAAATTTTCTCGACTCGATCCACCTTCCATTCTTCTCAATTTGAGGCTCCAAATGTCGAGGGCAGATCCATTATCTACACCCGCCTATTCTCCTAGGTATCCGCTCCTCGATCCGCGCGCTTCACGCCCACCTTCTCGGACCCTTCATCGTATATAACTCATCGGAGCCGCAACTTTTCACGCATCTTTGGCCTTCCCCCTCACCTCCGATGAGCTCCTCCTCTGCACCTGAGTGATAGTTGATGCTACAATGAGTTGCGGTGAGGTAGCGAGCAACCGAGAACCTCAGATCCGGTGAGTTTTCGTCGTGCTCCGCCACCGGCGAGCCTGGGCCTCTGGAGACGTCGCTCCATCGAGGCGAAGACCCCCAGAGGTCCAGCACCGCAGCTCAGATGACTGGCTTCATCAGTTAGGTTAGATCTGCTCTAGTTTCCATTAGACTTAGATTTTTAGATTTCGGTCCGCCAAGCTTTCACCGGCCACCCACCGTACTCCGTTCTTCCATCTGCCATTCCGACTAGCCTTTCACCTTCGCTGGACTCCTCTCCACATTCTTCACCCCTTCAGCCACCCTGGTTCGCTCCGGAACAGGGATACCGACTCTCCTCCATTGTCGCCTCGTCGGAGAGCTTCGCTCTGCCTCACATGTTTGCCTATTCTGCCCGTAACCGGGTTGAGGCACTTTGCCCTCGACCCAGCTTTCTTTCTGTGCAGGATTGAAGAAGAACGGGCCTCAGCTGGAGGTCCTACGACAGAAGCACGGAGCTCCAGGTGCGTTGACGTCGTCGAGATCCTCCTCGACCTCCCGGCCCCATCGGAGCCTACTGACAGTTGCGGACCATCACCGGCAGCATTTCGTCCATCAGAGCAGCACCGGAGGAGTCCCCAGGCACGCGTATTGGCCGATCGAAATTCGTCGGCGAGCTGTTCATCCAGGACCCTCCTCCGCCGTCCAATCGAGCTCCTCCGCCAGGTCAATCTCAGCCATCCATCTACGGAGAGCTCGTAGCCGTTCGATCCATCTGAGGATCTGATCCTGAGCGTTGATCATCAAAGGGGTATCAGCAAATCAGAGCCGTCCGATCATAAGTGATATTCCTTCGTCTGTTGGATCTGTAATGAAGGGGTAAATTACTCTTAGGCCCTCCTTAATTTTTACATTTCGTTTTAGTCCTGTAAATAGTTTTAGAAGTATTTTTATTTCTAGACATTTTGCACGTAGGACCCTAAGTTTCTTTTATTTACAATATAGTCCTTCTGTATGTGGAGTACGTGCATCGACATGTGACCTTTGGGTCAATTGCATATTTCCTCCTGGACTTTATCGCTGTTACCATTTGAAGTTTTATTGATTGGAATGATAGTTGTACCCCTGTGAGTGTGAATCATGTGCCGCCCTCGTGTGTGCATGGGCTTTTTGCAATTTCAGCCCGCATTATTTACATGTGTTAGTATTTGGCTAGAAAGTTTTCATTATTTGCACTTAGGTCCTTGTGTGCTGTGCATCCCTTATTGTTGAATAAAATAGCAAATCGACTCCAAATCTCATGAAATTTGGATACGTGGCCCCTGCAACTGTGTAAAAATTTCAATGATTTTTTTGAACATTTTTATTTTGATTTTCTATTTTTTTAAATTCAAAAACCCCTATTTTTATCACTGTCTAAATTTAAAAATCAACTAAAAATATTAAAAAGCCCCCAAAAATTCTAAAAAAATTGTGGTTTGTTTGTTTTGTTGTCTTTTTGAATCTATACCATTTTTGTTGCTTTTGGATATATAAAACCCCTAAAAATATAAAAATACTAAAAAACCTATAAAAAAATATTAAAAAATCAGAAAAAATCAAAAAAATATAATTTCTTTTTTTATAGTTAGGATTTTATTTGTAGTTTTTCATAAAATTGTTGCTAGACTTTTATAACTATTTTTATATTTTTAAATAGCCTTTCAAGTCTGGCTGCACATTAACTTTCATTTTTGACTTTCTTTCATTTTTAGAAAATTCATTAAAAATTATAAAAATCTGAGAAACTTATCAAAAACACTTGAAAAATCATAAAACTTAAAAACAATTTTATTTTAATTTTTTTAATTATTTTTGTGTGTTTAATCATTTGTGGTTTTGACTTCTTCCTTATCTTTTACATTTTCTTTATAATTAAAAATAACAATAAAATTTAAAAATCCAAAAATCCACCCAAAAAATAATTTGTTTTATTTTATTTTAATTCTCGACTACTTCGTGGGCTTCTTAGCCAACCCGTGCTCCTTGAGTTCGACCCTGGTCGATGTACCAGATTAAATAAAATAGCGAGACCGTTATTTGTTTGATTTGTTGATTTATTTTCTTTGGTAATCTTGAATTTTCTTGTTGACTGAGCTTCGAGGTTCGGGTCGCAACGACCCTTATTTTTACCTTTACCCAGATCTCGAGAGTCGTGTCGTTAGAATGGCACCATTGCCGGGGAGCACGACTTAGTAGTCGTTTTTCTTTTTCGATTTTAGTTTCGCGGCTTTTGCGCGGGTTTTCTTTCTTTTGCGGTTGTCGTGGCTTTTTTTCTTTTCTTTTAATTTATTTTTCTTTATTTGTTTTCTTCTTCTTTTTATTTTTGTTTATTTTTATTTCTTTTTACTTTATTTGTGTTTATTTTTAATTTTATCATTTATTCTTGCATTTTATTTTATTTTATTTTCATAATAATTGTGGGCTGATGCTCTGGTTTGACTTTCTTGTGAGGGCCCGAGGATCGAGGCAGCTTTCTTCGGAAAGCCGACGTAACCGCAACACCCGCAGGTGACTCTTTTCTGTATAGAGCCGCAGGAGAGCGCAAGGAAGGAGAGCAGGAGTCTGGGAGCTTAGTGTAGTTTAGTGTAGTTAGCTTAGTTTCCTTTTCAGGTCATTTGATTTTTGTAATAATACAGGGACACTCAGACTCTCAGAACTTGTGGTGATTTTCGAGGTCTGTTTCGCCAGGCACTGGTATGCTCGGGGGACCTCACCGCGTTTTTTATCGATTTTCAGTTTTTATGGCTTTCTATTTTATTTTGTTTCTTGAGGATTTGGCCTTAGATTAGGAATTTATCTTTACTTTTTGACGTGATTGATTAGGACCCAAGCCTAATTACCTTGCCTGTACCTATAGACCGATATTTGGACCTAATTAATTAATCAATAAAAAACAATGCTTCACGTGTAGAAATTCCTATCTTAAGGCCGATTTCCTCGTTGCATCATTTAGGTTAGATTTAATTTCTGTCTTTCAATTATGCGCGGATCATCTTGCATGTAGAGAGCTGGAGGAAAGGTACGCATTCTTACTCAGCATGCATCATTGATTTCATCGCGCATCGGCTTTTTCGTCTTCTCCCCCCTTGTTTGGACTTAATAAAATCAGGAGAACCGAAAAACTCATTAGGCGATTGTTTTTTTGAAAAAGACCTAAAATCCAAAACAATAAAATCGGGACTGTTAATCAAACTGGACCTTAAAATACATTGATTAATAATTTGTCTTGGGAGAGCAATCCCCTCATTGGATGGTTTGTATGAGTGAGAGAGTGACACACACCCTAGTCTAGAGCCACATCTGACCCCTCTTCAGACTACTGGTCTGAGCTAGTCGTTCTCCAGTGAGGATCGCTCTGGTCTCAGGTAAAGCGGGCCGCGATATCCTTAACAAAGAGAGACGATCGAGTAGCCGGTAAACGGTCCGCGTCTTGTACTGGCTGGGAAAGATCTAGCTTTGGATCAAGACAGTCTCCTGGGGGCATTGGATTCCTAACAGCTCGCTAATCGCTCTGATAGACTGTCTTATCACCAAAATAAAAACGATAAGATAAAAGACCAAACCTTTATGGTCATCAGTTCCGCGTGCGTTGGTGAATTGGGTGTTTTGCTTGCCTGATCTTGTTTGATTGCCAGATCTCATCCGCCTTCTTCCCCTCCATCTATTCATCTATCTTTCTCCCTCCTACCCTCCCTTCAGTCTTCTTCTTCTTCCTCTCTATCCCTGGATGATGGATTTACCTCCTTTCTTGCCGACTCTTACGGCTTCTCCTTCTTCTGACCATCATTCCAATCCACCCTCGAGGGAGGTTGGATCTCCGACCGACCTTCCGTTCTCTTCTTCCCCTCCCCATCATTCTTCTGGGCATGCTGCGCTACACGTCCGCGGAGATCAGATTGAGCATATACGAGACCCGGACGATTTCACTACTAGATTGAGAGTGCACTCCACACACGATCACAGAGAGCAGATGCGAGTATCAGACGACTCCGACAACAGGATGACCAATGCGCATACGGGCCAGGGAGCTTAGTCACCTTCTACATTTAATCGATTCATTCTTGACTTGGAGTATATACAGAGACTGCCGACATTCTCAGGGGAGGTGCACGAGGAGCCGTATCTTCATTTTTCAGAGTTCGAGGAGTTCTACGAGAGCCAGACATATTCAGATATCACTACGGAGGAGTTGATGTTGAAGACCTTCCCATTTTCACTTCAGGGTAGAGCCATGAAATGGCACAGAAGTCTGGGAAGGAGATTCGCTACGTGGGGAGACTTACGGTTCGAGTTTCTACAGAGATATTATCCCCAGCGTAGGGCAGATATGATGCGGTCTTTGATCATGGATTATTCAGTAGACCCCCAGGAGCCAGTGCATGATGCATGGCTGAGGTTTCTTGACCTCTTGAGGAGATTTCCCGAGCACGGACTTTCACCTACCGACCTTATCGAGATCTCCATGCGGGGGATGACAGCAGATCAGATTGCATTGGTCGTGACCTCGTGTGGTGGTTCACACCACAGTTCCAACATTGAGTTACTTGATGCCATCTCGATATTACTTTCACATAGACTATCTTCATGAGATGCATTAGTCGGGACATCACACGAGGATGATGCAGTACCAGTTGGGTGTGCCACACTTCATGACGAGACAGCTTCTACACACCAGATAGAGGACATGGATACTGCTGCAGCACATATAACAGAGGAGATGACTGCCACAGTGGAGGTTCTGACCCAGACACTGCTCGACTTCCCGTTGGTCTTCCAGCTAGAGTTCGAGCCAGCCCAGTACGTTTCAGTTGACGAGTCTTGGATATCGGATCTTCTGATATTCCATGAGATGAAGGAGCCCCCGCTACTACAACCGTCAGTCCAGACACTTTAGTGTCCATTTCCAGATGACTTGGCTTTTACTCTGCATCGATACTTCTCTGACTTAGACGGATATTATGACTCAGCCCAGCAGCCAGAGCTCGAGGAGGGATACCACTTTGGGATGACAGATATAGATACTCTCGTATTCGAGCCTTCTCTCCTCCAGATTGATGAGCTAGATCCATTCCATGAGGAGCAGATGACAACTAGCATTACCGCAGCGCGAGGATCAGTTTCAGTCACATCGCCAGCTTCCGCGTTGTTCACCAGTACTTTCTCCTGTTTCCAGATTGACCAAAGACAGACTTTAGCAAATGATGCATTCTAGTGCATGGAGTGGATGCTTGCTAGCAGCGCATGTCTCTATTCAGATCTTGATCCTCTACTTCTCACTGATGATCTTGCATTTCTCCCTGAGGGTTATCTGCGGGAGAATGCCACACACGATGTGTACCCGGTTTCACCTTCTGAGAGTGTATCCGATCTGGCGGATCACGAAACCGAGTCTTCTTATCTATCTGATTCTGAGTTGCCTCACCTTGACGACCCTCGCAAGGATGAGACGATCTTTGAGGTATTCGATGATGATCCTGACATTTCTTCATATTCAGCATCGGATATCACACTCTCTTTTGAGTATCCTGATCTTCAGCTGCCATATCTTTTTGAGAAACTGATTGACGTGGAGGACTCAATGACCGATCCTTCTTTCTCCACGTTTGATTTCTTCGGCTCTACACTTTCACTCCAGTCTGATCTTGAGCCGACGAGTTCTTTTCTGCTATCGGATCCCGATCACATCTTCCCATGTCCTTGCTTGATAGCTGACGCCCGCCTAATTGCCTACTTGGGTGTCTTCATTTACACTGTTGATTTCGTCGTTGTTCTCATACCGAGACTGCGACGACAGTACGTCATTCACATTATAGATACCGTCCTGAACCTTGACATGGCTTTATCCTAGCATTTGTGCCCATCTAGGGGCGTAAAATCTAGCGCTTGTTGAGAGGCACCTCAACATTGTCCACTTTTGTATATACGTGTTTCGTATTGATTTGTTCCTTCTTTCTTCCGTGTTTGTTTTCAACCCAGGTCTCGTATAGGATTATCTTTACTATACTTAGGATATACCTCATCCTAAGTATAGGGGGTGTAAAACACCAAGTTGTTCCTTTCGTTGTGTTTCATTAATCCTGCCGTTGCCTATACTTAATGATTCTTCACCTTAAGTATAGGGGGAGTGATGCCCTTCCATCTTGTATATATTCTTCTTCGTCTCTTTCTAACTCTGTTTTTCTGCCTATACTTAGGGATATTTTGCCCTAAGTATAGGGGAGGTAGACCATGTACATTATCCACTCGGATTTCCCTTTGTGTACAACCTGCTATACTTAGGATTACTTGATCCTAAGTATAGGGGGAAACCCCGAGATCCTTTTCATTTCTATTCTTTCATTCGTCTTTGTATATAGCCTTTCTTTTCACTTCCCTATACTAAGCACGGGTTATGTCTTCTTCATCGCTCTTGATTCACTCTGAGGACATCGTTCGAGCTAAGTATAGGGGGGTGTCGTATATATTTCATACATACTTTAACCATAACTCGTACTTTGTGTGAGTATGTTAATAAATAAAAATGGCTAAAATCCTTACAAATCCATAAAAATTTAAAAATTTTCTTGTAAATAAAATTATTTATTGCACATACATAGCTATTTATACAAATTATTTTAGTACAGAATATTTGTAAAAATATTCTGTGTAAAGAGTTTGTAAATATTTTTCAATCAAAATTACGTATAGAGTACAAAATTTTTGTAAAATGATTAAAAACAAAAAGTTTGCAAAAACCTTGTGTAAATTTGTGTAAATATTTTGCAAAACTGTGCATTCATGCATACATCCATGTTTTCAAACATTTTCAAAAATTTTGCATACTTTCAAAAATTTTTAAAAATTGCATGTTTGTAAATTTTTGTATAGTTTTTCTAAATCATAGTTGACATTTAAACTAGCCTGGAATTAAATTGAAAAATGGAGCTTGGTTAAGATCTTAATCCACCTAATTCTAAGAGAAACCTTATAGGGCTTAGGGTTGAGACTTTTCAGGTCCATGGTGACTTAATTCTTTGAGTCCAGTAGGCTATGATCATATGTCATCTTGACGAGCCTAAGTAGAACACTTAACAACGCACACATGACTCTTACAGACAATGGCTTTGCTTGGACCAACACTTTACACCGAGCTCTCCACGGATGAGGTGGTGAGGAGGCAGTCTTCTTTGACTTGGGGTAGCATATGAGGGTATTACTTCTAGGCGGAACCTTTCTTCTTCTTGTAGTGAAGGAAGTGCATCTCAACTTGGTCTGGTAGATGTAAGGACTAACGACAGGAGTCGTGGATTGCAATAATGCTTCAAAAGAGGGATAATCTACTGGCTCAAGAGGAAAAACTCCTTATGTGTATATGCTACACCATGTAGATATGTTGTACATATGCACATAAAAAAATGTAAAAAGAAAAGAATAACTCCAAAAAAGTGGTGGGTCTGAGAGAAAATGATAATCCCATCGTAATGTATATAGTGCAATAAAGCAAAGCTTATGTTATCCATGTTCCATCTCATGAAGCTTGTAGCAGGGAGACTTAGCTACACTGGTTGAGCTCCCAATGATACATGGCTACACTGGCCATGGTCCATTCTCTTCTTCCTCCTCTTCTTGAGCCGGTTGAACTTGAACTTAGAAGGGAATACCCCGCTCCTCGAGGAAAGAGTTGCCAGACTAGGGTATTAGAGTTACCTTCTTGGGGAGGGTTGTCATTTTGCCATTTCTGAGGTGGAGATCTATACATCACTTACACAGTACAAGAAAAAAATCGTGGTCATCAGAGTTTGTGTATGTAGACTTGTTCTGATATGGATTGTTGAGGAGTCTTGACTATAGATTAGTGGAACTTAGAGGCTGTTAAGTTTTAAACCTAAGTCCGAATAAGGTTCCGACACATTAATAATCAAAGATCTTACTAAGATCCATACTTCAATTTAATGAAGACAAGTTTAATAATCAGCATTGATTCATTTTTCTTCCCTTCTTTTTCTTTTCTTTTCTTTTTCAAATAATTGTTTGCCGAGGGACTAGCAAAGTAAAGTATTGAGGGGTGATGAATCCTCATTCATCACTCTTTATTCTTTTATTTTAGCTATTCATCTTTGCGAAACACCATGTAGATAGCTGTCAATATAATAAATTACCAAAATGCACGCTTTTGAATAATTAGCATGTTTTTGTACAAAAATAAAAGAATAAAGAATAAAGAAAAAGAAGGATATTTTTAGAATAAATATCGAGTGACCCGAACCTAAGTGAGGACCAAGCATTGGCCTGACCGCAAAAGAAACCAAGTAGAGAGATAGGGCCATTCATCCTTGAGTACACTCCTTCATGTATATTTTCTATTTTATTTTCATAAAACAAAAATAAAAATGTGTTTCTCATAATTTGTATATTTTTCTAAAAATAAAATAAAAATGAGAAAAATAAAATAAAAACCAAAATCATTTCTTTCTCTCTTCATTGTACACATGCCATGTATATAGAAATAAAAAATCTATTTATTTCACCCTTGTACATAAACAATAAAAATCAAACAAAAATTATTTTATACTCTCAATTTTATGTTGTAAATAAATAAAATATAAAATCGGGGTATTTATACAAAAATAAGAAATTAAAAATAAAAATATTAAATACATAGATATTTTATACATGTATATAATATTATATTATGTATATACATTAATTTATTTTTCAAAAAATAAAAAAAATCACCAAAAAATAATTTGAAAAATAATAAACATTTTCATTTTGTAAATATTTTTAAATAAAATCATTTTCTATTTTTTATTTAATTTATAAATATTTTTGAAATAGAATAATCTGATTGGTCCATGGGGGATTGTTGACCCTCGGTCAACTCCCCCCCTAGACCACCTCTCACCCGGATTCGATTTTGGCCCGTCTTCGCCAAATTTTCTCGACTCGATCCGCCTTCCATTCTTATCGATTCAAGGCTCCAAATGTCGAGGGCAAATCCGTTATCCACACCCGCCTATTCTCCTAGGTATCCGCTCCTTGATCCACGCGCTTCACGCCCATCTTCTCGGTGCCTTCATCGTATATAACTCATTGGAGCCGCAACTATTCACGCATTTTGGCCTTCCCCCTCGCCTCTGATGAGCTCCTCCTCTGCACCTGAGTGAAAGATGATGCAATAGTGAGTCGCAGTGAGGTAGCGAGCAGCCGGGAACCTCAGATCCGGCGAGTTTTCGTCGTGCTCCGCCATCAGCGGCCTGAGCCTCTGGAGACGTCGCTCCATCGAGGCGAAGACCCCCGGAGGTCCAGCACCTCCAGCCCAGACGACTGCCTTCATCAGTTAGGTTAGATATGCTCTAGTTTTCATTAGACTTAGATTTTTAGATTTCGGTCCGCCAAGCTTTCACTGGCCACCCACCGTACTCTGTTTTTCCATCTGCCATTCCAACTAGCCCTTCACCTTCGCCAAAGTCCTCTCCACGTTCTTCACCCCTTCAGCCATCCTGGTTCGCCCCGGAACATGATACCGGCTCTCCTCCGCCGTCACCTCACCGGAGAGCCTCGCTACGCCTCACCCATTTGCCTATTCCGCCCGTAACTAGGTCGAGGCACTTTGACCTCGACCCAGCTTTCTTTCTGTGCAGGATTGAAGAAGAACGGGCCTCAGCTGGAGGTCCTACGACTGAAGCACAGAGCTCCAGGTGCATTGACGTCGTCGAGATCCTCCTGGAAATCCCAGCCCCATCGGAGCCTACTGACAGCTGCGGACCATCACCGGCAACATTTCGTCCATCAGAGCAGCATCGGAGGAGTCCCCAAGCGCGCGTATTGGCCGTTTGAAATTCGTCGGTGAGCTGTTCATCCAGGACCCTCCTCCACCGTCTGATCGAGCTCCTCTGCCAGGTCAATCTCATCCATCCATCTACGGAGAGCTCGTAGCCGTTCGATCCATTTGAGGATCTGATCCCGAGCGTTGATCATCGAAGGGGTATTAGCGAATCAGAGCCGTCCGATCATAAGTGATATTCCTTCGACCGTTGAATCTGTAATAAAGGGGTAAATTACTCTTAGGCCCTCCTTAGTTTTTACATTTCGTTTTAGTCCTGTAAATAGTTTTAGAAGTTTTTTATTTTTGGATATTTTGCACGTAGGACCCTAAGTTTCTTTTATTTGCAACATAGTCCTTCTGTATGTGGAGCGCGTGCATCGACACATGACCTTTGGGTCAATTGCATATTTCCTCCTAGACTTTATCGCTGTTACCATTTGAAGTTTTATAAATTGGAATGACAGTTGTACCCCTGTGAGTGTGAATCACGTGCCGCCCTCGTGCGTGCCTGGGCTTTTTGCAATTTCAGCCCGCATTATTTACACGTGTTAGTATTTGGCTGGAAAGTTTTCATTATTTGCACTTAGGTCCCTGTGTGCTGTGCATCCCTTATTGGTTGAATAAAGGGATTTTATCAGTTGTGTCCCTCCGAGATATCGCAATATCAGTTATGCCCCTATCTTTTTGGTAATATCAGTTGTGCCCCCGACTTCTTGCCAATATTTCACTTGTGCCCCTCAGAGGGGCATAACTGATAAAAGATTTTTATCAGTTATGCCCCTCTGAGGGGCACAAGTGAAATATTGGCAAGAAGTCGGGGGCACAACTGATATTACCAAAAAGATAGGGGCATAACTGATATTGCGATATCTCGGAGGGGCACAACTGATAAAAACCCTTGAATAAAATAGCAAATCGACTCCAAAATCTCATGAAATTTGGACACGTGGCCCCTGTCACTGTGTAAAAATTTCAATGATTTTTTGGGATATTTTTGTTTTGATTTTATGTTTATAAAAATTCAAAAACCCCTATTTTTGTCACTGTCTAAATTGAAAAATCAACTAAAAATATTAAAAAGCCCCCAAAAATTCTAAAAAAATTGTGGTTTCTTTGTTTTGTTGTCTTTTTGAATCTATGTCATTTTTGTTGCTTTTGGATATATAAAACCCCTAAAAATCTAAAAAAACACTAAAAAACCCATAAAAATTATTAAAAATTCATAAAAAAATAAAAAAATATATAATTTCTTTTTTGTAGTTAGGATTTTATTTGTAGTTTTTCATAAAATTATTGCTAGACTTTTATAGACTATTTTATATTTTTTAAATAGCCTTTCAAGTCTGGCTGCATAGTAGCTTTCATTTTTTACTTTCTCTCATTTTTAAAAAATTCATTAAAAATTACAAAAATCTGAGAAAATTACCAAAAACACTTGAAAAATCATAAAACCCCAAAACAATTTTATTTTAATTTTTTGACTTATTTTTTGTGTGTTTAATAATTTGTGGTTTGTGACTTCTTCCTTATCTTTTACTTTTTTATAATTAAAAATAACAAAAAAATTAAAAATCCAAAAATCCACCAAAAAATAATTTGTTTTATTTTATTTTGATTCTCGACTACTTCGTAGGCTTCGTAGCCAACCCGTGCTCCTTGAGTTCGACCCTGGTCGCTATACCAGGTTAAATAAATAGCGAGTCCGCTATTTGTTTGATTTGTTGATTTATTTTCTTTGGTGGTCTTGATTTTTCTTGTTGACTGATCTTCGAGGTTCGGGTCGCAACGACCCTTATTTTTACCTTTACCTGGATTTCGAGAGCCGCGTCATCAAGGTTTCACTTGTAATTCGCGATTATGCAGGGTTATGAATGTTCTTACAGAATTGCTCAGGGTTATGGGTGTAAAAATCCCTATATATTATAAACCTTATCATTTTACAATAAATAATTCCGTTATTTATTTTTGAATTTTTGTAAATATGGTTCTTAAGCCAACTAACTTTAAAATATAGAACCTAAATTGCAAAAAAGAAAACAAACAAAATGGAATTAAGTACGATTTGGTATTTAAAACATGTAAATACAATTCCCTTTTTCCTATGCAACCGAATCATATAAAAATCCAAAATAGGGAAGTAGTAAAATACCATCCTAGAGAATGCTTCCACAGCCAAAATTATGATAGACTTGCTAGTAGGGAGAGGGCTGAGTACTAACCCTACGAGAAGGAAGCTACTCCAAGGAGGTCAGAAAGTTAGTAAGGAAAGAACCGTTAGCTCTCACGTATCACAATGAGGAAGGTAGCAAAAAAGGTCAGGTAGTTGTAGTCATTTTTGAGCGAGTCATTCGCGTTGGAGAGTTTGCAATGGATACAATGGATCGAGTGCTATGTGAGGTTCTATTAATGGCATGGGCAATGGCTGGCAACGTAGAACTTCCAATGCTCACCAGGCATGTTCGTGAGAGGGAGGATCTCGATGAGGATGTTGCTGATGATGCTCATGGCGTCATGGTCGAGCCTTATGCTCTCGAACTTGGGTGGGCATGGAGTTGGTGGAGTCAACTTCACCGGGCTTCTTCTATAACGAGGGAGGGGAGTGTTGACATGGATCAATGCGGAGGGAGTATGAATGGAGTCGATTGGTATGTACCTTTCCCGCACCTATGGCACCCTCCCACCATCAGCCCATCTTCGATGTGGAAGTTATTGTCACGATGGAGACATGAACGAAGCTGATGGCGAGCATGACTTGAAGGGTGATGAGGGTGGGGATGATGTTGATAGGTCAGGGGTGCTCTTTCCATCCAACTCCTCCCTTACCTGCTCTGACTCATCAAACGCTTCTTGTGGTCAAGTCAAAGGTCAGGGGTGGTGACGGTGGTGATTGCAGTGGGGGTGGAGGAGGTATTGGTGTACAAATATGTTGGGGTCAATGGGTACCGAGCTTGACCCGTTCATTTTGAACCTAAATTCATGGGTACCCATTTGAAAATAATAGGCTGGGTACCTGTTATATCATGAGCAATGCCCCATATAAAAACCCGTTTGGATTAACAAGTACCCACAGGTACCTGATTAAAAGCTTGCACTACCCGATTGATTCCTAAAAAAGCAAATGGTTAGGAACAAATACTAATATGTAAACATTGTTCTTATTGTATTTGAAATATAATCATGGAATTGAATACAAATATTGGTCAACCTAGAAAATGCACTATCAAATCATTAAAAAAGATATATATGTGAAATGGATGCAAATCAGATACACAAAATAATAAAATTTGATATAGTATAGGTTATATTAAATCTACATGCATTTGATGGCTCACACGCGATCCATTTCGAAATGGACATACATATAGATGCTAAATTTTGAATTAATGCATATGATAATGAACCGGATATGGTCCAAGTCGATATATATATATATATATATCCATCTTGACATTCAACCAACATGACAATGAATGCAATAACATCGAATCCCATCGTACACACACGTATCTATCACGACAACCAAATGGGGTAACAATCAATGCAATTAGATACGGAAACCAATATATATTTATATCGTTTGTCAATTTACATCTCGTTATCCACATTCGCTTCATTTCATAAGAATGAACCTACATGGATGTGGTATTATTGGATCCGTATCCGATAGCACTTCTTCCAATTTCATATATGTGTACGGTTTTTTATTTATGTATAGTTTCATATATCATCATCACTTAGATTGTACTCCTTGCCATTTAGATTACCATGTATGTACGACATTATCATTATGAATATGTTATATATATTTACATATAACTTGAATTTCTTATAGGGTTTTTATTAGCGGTGCCATCCTTAGGCATTGCAATACTAGTTATGCCCCTCTCTTTTTTGGAATATCAATTGTGCCCCTGACTTCTTGCACTGCTATCATTTTGTGCCCTTCCTTTAGTTTCAACGTCAATGGGTTGAACTAAACCATAGTTTGTACGAAACCTGCTATTGGAGTTGGGAGAAATCAAATCCCACATAGTGATGGTCTCCATGAGGAAGAATCAACGTTGGATTCAAATCGGATCAACCGGTTATGGTAGAGCATTAATCTATCAGTTGCACTTTGACCGAATCTGTATTGAATGGATATGAATATATCTCGATCTAATAGTTGTGATGCATTCCCCTTAAATATAATCGACCGTATGCTCTTTGAGTTCTTCCCCAAATCGAAGAAGCTTAAGGCAGTGTTTGAATCTTCATCGAACGAGTAGATCTCTAGTAGTGCTCATATCGCCTAATGTTCCTTGAAGCTCGAATCCACATATGGTTGCCCAATAGTGGTCAACTAGGGAGTATACCCGCGCTTTGCAGCGAGATACAATTATTTTTTTCAAAGTAATATATTTAAAAGAAAAGTTACAGTTTTTAAAAAATCTGATATATATTTCAAATTTGATAAAAGGCTATAAATAATATATGTTGTTGCCATTATTTAATTAATATTAATATGTTTCTAAATTTAGAAAGAGGAAATAAGAGACATCGATTGATGGAGAGAGAAAGAGAGACAAATGAAGGGAAGGAGAGAATACGAAGATAGAGAAAGAGTGGTTAAGTCTGAAAAATGTAACTTTTAAATGATGGAGAGATAAAGAGGAAAGAATTGCTTAAAAAAGAGAGATAAAAAGCGACATATATTTTCTTAATATGATAATATTTATTTATATAAATTTTGATTTTACAAAAAACTAAATAAAGTTTTTAGTTTAATTATATTAATATAATATAATTTAAAAAATAAAACTCAATACGTGCATGACACTCTTTTAAAAAATTATAAGAACAAATTCATATACCTTGTATATTTATAAATTATTATGCTAACGTATTTATATATTTGATCAATAATTTTAAATATTTTTTTACTAAAAACTATTGGATTAAACTATTATTTAAATTTATACTTTTATTAAAATCATTATGATAAAAATATCCATTCATTTTTCCCAACTAGAAAATTATTACATATGAATGATGTCAATAATAGTTTTAAAAAATACAATTATTTTTTTCCAAAGTAGTAGATTTAAAAGAAAAATAACAGCTTTTTTAAAAAAAATCTAATATATATTTTAAATTTTATAGAGCCTATAAATAATATATGATATTACCTTTATTCAATTAATATTGATATGTTTCTAAAAAGAGGAAGTGAAATATAAAATGTGAGTTGATGGAGAGAGAGAAAGGGGGGGTGCGGGAGAGAATCTGAAGAGAGTGAGTGAGTGAGTGGGGAGGGAGAGAATATGAATAGAGAGGGGGGAATATAAATTTTTATTTTACTAAAAACTAAATAAAGTTTTTAGTTTAATTATGTTTATATAATATATTTAAAAAAATAAAATTTAATACCTGCATGACACACTTTTAAAAAAGTATAAGTCAAATTCATATAACTTGTATATTTATATATTATTATGTTAACGTATTCATATGTTTAATTAATAATTTTAAATAATTTTTACTAAAAATTAATGGAATAAACTGTTATTTGACTTCATAGTTTTTTTTAAAATCATTATGATAAAAATATTTATTCACTCTTACATGATGTCAATAATAATTTTAAAAAATTATAATTATTTTTTCAAAGTAGTAGATTTAAAAAGAAAATAGCATCTTTTAAAAAAATCTAACATGTATTTTAATTTTTTAATATGATATTGCTTTTATTTAATTAATATTAATATGCTTCTAAAAAGATGAAATGAAATATAAAATGTGAGTTGATGGAGAGAGAGAGAGGGAGAGAATTTGAAGAGAGAGAGAGAGTGAGTGGGGAGGGAGAGAATATGAAGAGAGAGAGGGGGGAGAGAAATCGAGTATGGAGGGAGAGAAGGGGGGAGAAATCATGGAGAGAGAGTGTGAAGGAGAGATACAATGAAGAGAAATGGGGAGAAGAGAGAGAGAGAGAGACGGAGGAGGAGAGAGTAAGTGGATAGAGATAGAGAGGGAGGGGAGAGGGAAGGGGTGAGACCGTGAGAGAGTAAGTGGATAGAGAGAGAGAGGAAGAGAGAGGGAGGAATATAGAAGTTAGTGGAATGAGAGGAACTGACACATGTTGTGTAGTGGGGTAGAGGAGGGGAAAATCCACTATTAGTAAGGAGTATAGATATATTGAAGCTGAAGGTGCTTGAATCCAGTTGTTACTCTGATGGTTCATTAATTTCTGGTGGTTACATTTGGTAATCTCCGATGTTCAACTCCGATCTGATTATGTTCTGTCAGTGCTGATCGGAAGAGAAAGTCATTTATAGATTGAGAAGGTGCTCGAGTTGCATCATACGGTGATTCCTCAGCTGATTCAGGTGATTCGCTCTAGGTACTGCAACCTTCATTTCCAAGGGATGGACAACAAGTCTCCAGGTCACCTGCAAATAATCCAACATGACTTAACACATGAAGCCTCGGTATAAACTAAGAACCAAAGGATAGATGAATAGAGAAGCTACTGGAGATGTTAGGTCAAGATACAGACCTCCCTCCCCATATGTAATCGAAGAGGGATCAGATATGAAAGTTAAAACGGGAAATGAAGAGGCTAATGGAGATGGATTTAACGGGGATCTGATATCAAAACGAAGAGAAAACGAGAGCGAAGAGAGGGAATGAGTATAGAATGGAGGAAGGAGATCATTATAGTACAAGAAGGGAAGAGATAGATCTAACCATCAACTCTGCTGTGGAGAAATGCCCTTGCTGAATGGAGGAGGGGGCTATCGAGGAAGGGGGCGGCTGCAAAGGAGGGGTTGAAGGGGGTGGAGTTGATAAGGGGCTGAAAGAGGAGGAGGTGGTGGTCGGAGGACGATGAGGGGTTGGATGGGTTGGAGGGAGAGGTTGGAGGAATAAAGGTTAGAGGGGGTAGAGGAGGAGGTGGTCGGAGGATGAGGAGAGGTAGTAGAGGAGGGGCTAGAGGGGGAGGGATAAGGGGCTAGAGTGGCGGGGTTGGGGTTGGGGTGGGGGGCGTGTGGGGAGAATGGAAAGAATGATACGAGGAAAAGGTAAAGAAAAAACATATTTCCACCTTCGATTTTCAACTTAATTATCATTGTGTTCTTAAAGTTAACTTCCGTCTAAGATGAAGATGGCTGACAACTAACCCAAGAGATATAAGTGATCATTGTAGAAGAAGTTAGGAGGATAATTCATATTCCAAAAAGGGGGACATAACTGATATTGCCATATCTAAGGAGGGTACACTTGATAAAAAACCTTTCTTTATATATGTCGTCTCTTACCAACAATGTTTATCTTTATTCAGATGAACATACCCCACCTCGACAACGTTCACTCATGTGCACATGTGCATGAATATAAATATTTTTTATCGTAGAATCCTTAAAAAATGTTTTGTTTGAATATTAAGTAACAAATTTGTATAACAATCGACCAATCTAATGAATGAAGAAACATATCCACTAAGGAGTAAAAAAATACCGTGAACTGCAAAATTAATAAACAGAGTTTATGAAAAAAAATTACAATTATCGATTTTGTTCCTTAATTAACGTTTACTTAATAAACAAGTAATTTCCTTCTAATAAAGTCTATTATCCATTACCCGTTGATATTAAGCGGGTACCTGCTACGATCGAGTACTCGTTGGAACAGGACAGGTCGACCGTGATCCAATAACGGGACGGGTTATAATCAAATAGACTATGTACCTACCTGATGGACGACCCTAGAAGGAGGGGATGGAGTCGACAGAAGAGGATGGAGGTTGGGATGATTAAACTAAAATAAATTAAAATAGAAAATACATACTGTTAGATGGAGTTTAGTTAGATTAACTTAAGGGTATGATTAGTTGAGAGGAGGGAAATAATGAACGGACTATATATAAAGGGAAGCGACTATTTAAGATTCTACATGATTTCTAGAATCATAGATGGCTCAATGTGTAATTATAAAAGTATGTTAGGGCTATACGTGTAAAAGAACTCATCCAACCCAATTACACCTTGATTTTGTCCGATTATGCGAGATATTTGAAGGGTAAACGAAGAAGAAGCCATTGTTTCCCTCCGAAAACCCTTTACACTCAAAATTTCAAATTTGCGAACAGAGACCTCCAATCATTGGCACAGCAACAGTTACTCGTTCGCCTTCAAAAACTCCGCTCGATCACTCCCCACTTCAGACCTCCACTCGATCGTTGATTCGATGGACCTCGTCTCGGTTTCTAGGGTTTCCTGCTCGAGGGAGCACCTCAAGATCTACCAGGATTGGTTCTCCTTCGCCGATTCTGGTTGTCATCTTTTGCCGATCCCGATGGTTGGGCTTTTGAGATCTAGGGTTTGTGTTTTGGAAACTAAGACAGTTGATGTTGTTGTTAATGTTCAGATGGAGATGGACGGGTGACGGGGAGCGATGCCACCAAGTTCTTCGCGATGTCCAATCTGTCCCGTCACGATCTAAAACAGGTTAATTTTTATACATTTTTCTATGACGAGTTGTCGCTCTTTGTTGTATCGTGGTTGCTTTTGAGGGTTTGGGTGGAGGGGGCGGAAAATATAGAACTTGCTACTCTGGCGTCCATTTCTATTCATTGAAATATAATTTTTAGGTATAGTATCGAGGAATTGAAGTGGTATTTGATGTTTTGACTTGCGTAAGTGAAGGAGGAAATTTGATGGATGGGAAGGGGTAATTTGATTGCTTTCTTCCCCTTCCAGATCGGACGAATTAGGAGGGAAAGACAGATGGTTTTATCGACATCTTTATATTTATAATAATCTACAAAGATATATGGTTGACATTATTTTCAAGTAACATTCTTCCTCTTATGTACATTCACTTATGCAACTAAACACCACAAAAACTATACTATTCCTTTATCTCCATACAAAAGTCAAATTATTTACAATCATTCCCGCCGATCCTCTCATTCCCTAGGCACCTCTCACTAATCCTCCATCCAAACATTGCCTAAAAAGTTATATTTTGTTGTCATTAATAAAAATTAAGGAGTCGAATTGAATATAGATATTTGTGGTGATTGCTTTGTTAGCGAACTGAAACGGCCAGGAATAGGGAAAATTTATTTGGTAAAGAGATGATGCGTAGAATTTTGTTTTAGTTAGCTTGTGCCTCCCTACCTGCCCATTACTAATGGGTTGTGTGGTCACATGATAAGATCTTTGCTACATATATGGGCAAGTAAGCGAAGAGCCTGTATTTATTCCCGTTTGATGATATTGCATGCTTGAAAATGGTGTAGCAAAGGAAAATCTGCTCTTAGCAAGAGATAAGCGACGGGGTTCACAGTCACAATCTGCCACAAACTTTATCGAAATGTAATAAACCGTCTTCGGGGACTCGCCCCCATTTCCTAGCCGGGCATGTATCGATTGAAACCACATTATTTTCAGCTTTGCAATGTTGAATGGCACGATGCTTGGCCTAATTGTGAATCCTAAGGTAGAGGTTTATAATATCATACTAAATAGTATCTGTTTATTATACACAAACTATGTAGTACACGATGATGAATGACTGCTATTCTTAAGCAAGTAGCTTGCTTGAGTTCGCTACAAATTTAAGGGCTACTGAACTAGTCATTGACAAGTATATATTATTAACTTATGTGTAGAAATGACGTATGCTGAATCAAGCTTTTGCTCGAGGATTACTCAAGAACAACTCATAAACACGCTATGATAGGTCTTAAAAGTAAACTAAATAGGTTGAATTATTGCTTGCCATATTTAAGAAAGCAGAGGTATTAAGCTGATGAGTCATACCACGAAAATTTAGGAATGTGTGATCGAAAGAAGGTTGAAAAAGTTTTCAAAGTAAAAGAAAACCAATTCGGATTCATGCCTGGTCTCTCAACTATTGAAGCCACCCACTTGCTGAGAAGAACAATGGAGATTTATAGAACTAAAAGGAAGAACCTCCATATGATTTTTATTGATTTGGAAACGGCTTATGATTCTGTCTCACGAGAGATATCGTGGAGAGTTTTGGAGAAGAGATAAAAACCTATCTTGTATGTTAACCTCATAAAAGATATGTATGATAGGACTTCATCTTGTGTAAGGATACAATCTAGGAATACTGACTATTTTGACATCAACATTGGTCTGCATCAAGGTTCGGCTTTGAGTCCATTCATTTTTACTTTAATTATGGACGAGTTGACAATCCACATTCATGATGTGATACCTTGGTGTATGTTATTCGATGATGATATTGTGTTGATTGATGAGACTAGAGATGTTGTAAATGAGAATCTTGAGGTCTGGACACATGCATTGAAGACTAAAGAATTTCGTATAACTAAGTAGGGCTAAGATTGAATATACGGAGTGCACTTTTGATGGAAGCAACGGGGAAGGAATCGATGTGAAGATTAGTGACGATAACATACAGAAGAAGAATTCTTTTAGATATGTGGGATCTATTTTGCAACATGATGGTGAAATTGATGGAGATGTTACCAAGGAAGGAAATATCGGTATCGATATCGTTTCGATACAACGTCGATACCGATATATCGCCGATATATCGACGATATATCGACGCATATCGCCGAAACCCGGTATCCACCAAGGCATTTTCTCCTGTCGATATCCGATATCGTCCATATCGGCGATATATCGGTGACCTGTCGATACCGATATATCGCCGATATATCGACGATATATCGCGATATGGCGATCCCTGGATGTTACCATGGCCTCAAATTTCAGCGAAATTCGGTCGAATTTCTGTCGAATATCGATATCCAGTCGAAATCGAAATTCGACCGAAATGATCGAAACGACCGAAATATGGGGGTGCTAGTACAAAAAATGACCGAAATGACCGAAATTTTGGTCGAAATTCCACCGAAATTCCATCGAAATTCTGTTTTGGTCGATACCGAAATGGTGACCGAAATCGACATTTAAGGCCTTGGATGTTACTAATAGAATAAATGTAGATTGGCTAAAGTGAAGAGGAGCCTCTACTGTTCTCTGTGATAAGAAAATTCTTTTGAAAATTAAAGGAAAGTTTTACAAAGTAGCCGTGAGACCTGCTATGCTCTATGGATCTTAATGTTGGCCTGCGGACCGTCACCATGTGCAGAGAATGGCAGTAGCATAAATGAAAATGTTAAGGTGGATGTGTGGACACACACACATACACGTAATGATCAGATTCAGAATGACTCAATCAGAAGGAAAGTTGATGTAGCTCCGATGAAGGATAAGATGTGAGAAAATTGTTTAAGGTGGTTTGGCCATTTGCAAAGCAGGTCAACCGATGCACCAGCAAGGAGATGCGAGTTTTGGGATGTTGAGCCAGCTAAGAGAGGGTGAGGAAGGCCCAAGAGGTGTTGGAATGAGAGTGAGACTATACGAAGGGATATCAGTTTTTTGGATCTAAACCAAAAATAACTCAAGATAGATCTGAATGGAAGCAAAAAATCCATGTGGCCGACCCTACTTAATGTGGGAAGAGGCTTGGTTGTTGTATATTTAAGAAATCATCGGAGGATGTGATCATGAATATTTACTGCTTATTATTTCACCTATCTCTTGAAGTAAACAAACTTTTCATTTTAATGAAAGCCCCTAGCTACAGGTCTCACCTTGTAACTATCAACAGAGCATCCCCATGCTTCAAGGCCTTCTAGATTATAGTTCAAACAATGTTTTACTTATCCTAATGTGTTCAGCATTTTCAGACTTTGTCGATGATCCCGTTAATGCGGGGTCAATGCGGTAATTTTTAGATAAAATTCTCGTACTTGTTCGGTGCAAGATTTGCAAAATTATGAATAATTTATCCTGTTCTGCATTTTTTCTTTTAACTACGGATACCCATTTTGTTTCAGCTTTGGATAAACATTGTTAGCATTTAATACTGAAAACAGCTTTCTCTAACAATGAAGGCGCTCAAATTGCAGTAATAGAAATTAATCTCTATGGGGGTGTTTGGATAGTGGGTTTAGGTAGGTTAAACTGGTTGCAGGTAACCCATTTTTGGGTTTTGGTGTTTGGATAGAGGGTTAAACTGGGGGTGGGTTAGAAGTGGGTTTGAGGTGATGTGATTGTATTGGAGTTTGAAAAAGTGAGAAGTTATTGTGATGTGATTGTATTGGAGTTTGAAAAAGTGAGTAGAAGTGGAGTAGTTTATAATTTTTATATGATATGATGGTATAGTATATTATTTTTTTGATGGAATTGATGATGGAGAATTGATTTATTTAATTTTTTTAAAAAGATAAAAAGTGGGACCCACGTGGAGGGAGAAAATATGGGGTAGGGGAGTTAAACCACCCTTGGGGTGGTTTAACCCGATACAAGAACGCACCCTATAGTATATGTTTCTGATAAGGTTTCGAATCTTAACTGTTATCATTAATATTTGCTTTTGAGTTTCTAATTATTCTATAACTAAGATGTCCGTTCATGGTTAACTCTTCAACAAGGTATGGGCAATTGCGGACACTAAGCGACAAGGGTTTCTGGGGTTGAATGAGTTTATCACGGCAATGCAGGTATTGCCAGAGCTGCTATTTCCATGATTATTTGCTTGTGAAATCTATTCATTGTCTTTGTTTAATCTTCAAAATGAGCAGCTTGTTTCTCTAGCACAAGGTGGGCTTGAAATCACAGCGGAATCTTTAAGTTCTGCAGGTATATAGGAAATTCATTTTTTAAGCTTTATGCATATCATCCCATGTTTTCGCTGCTTCATTTTAATGGTCTTTATTAGCAATGAACATGCTCTATATGTTAGCAGAAGATCTGGAGAACTTAGCACCACCATTGATGCAGGGTTTGGAGGAACAACTCGCTGTAAGAACCCTATTAATTGTAACTTCTTTCTTGTATAGTTTGCTTTTATTCTACTTTCGCTACCAGTCTAATACAGCATTTTCTTTTTACTCTTCTTTTACAGAAGAAACTCAAATTTTCTCCACCGCTGGATCCTGAACATGTTGGTAAGAGAATGTAGAATTCAAATTGATTTTGGAATGTAAGTTCACTATACAATTTACAAATATGCAGTTTCACAACCCCCAAGTCAAATATCAGGAAAGTGGTTTAGCTCGAAATCTACAAAAAAGGTCTGCACATATGGTTTATTTTATTTTCTTTTTATTCTATTTAAATTTACAGTGGGAAAATTTGTTTTTTCCTTGAAAATAAGGCTTAAAATAGATCCTAAGGGTATCCTCGCGGTACATATTGAGAATGTTGGACGCAAACCTTAGTTTACTGACTTCAGCTAGGTAGGAGCTTCTCACATGTGTCTCTGTCATGTATTTCTCACTAAGAAATTTGTAGGAGGAACCAAATTATTGTTGCTAAATATAGGGGGAACACCAAGCATACATAAAAAACTTGCATACAGACAAGAGAAAATATGCAAGAAATAGAATCTATCGATAAACTCTAACATGATGCTTCCTCAAAATTTAGGTTATGCAAGGAAATATAATCTATCAATAAACACATCATGATGCTTTATAAAAAATAGGTTCTTTTTTTTTTCGTTTTCTAATTTTGTTAGAGGTTGGCTTTATGAAATATAGTTCAAATGTTTGAATATTCTTGTTTGCTTTTCTGCTTTTCAGATTCCTTTAAGCTCTGTGACATCAATCATTGATGGATTGAAGCGACTTTATCTTGAAAAATTAAAGCCCTTGGAAGTTGCATATCGTTTCAATGATTTTGTGTCTCCAACATTGGTGAGGCATACTACTTTGCTTGTTTTCAGTCTGTGTATCATTTTTTATGACACTTCGCTCATGGGAAAGCCATTGACTGTCATTATCTAAATATATATTATGATCACCATTCCTAGTTCTTTCATATCTATGCAGACTAGTAGTGACTTTGATGCCAAACCTATGGTAATGCTTCTAGGCCAGTACTCTACCGGGAAAACAACATTCATAAAGCATCTACTAAGATCTAACTACCCAGGTTGGTTAAGTTTGGAAATCATGATCTTGTGCTTGAAAAAATGCATATTTGTCATTCAACCTTAACTTGTATATTTCTATTCTCAGGAGCTCATATTGGGCCTGAACCTACAACAGACAGATTTGTTGTTGTCATGGTATGGATACTATTTTGAGTACTTTATTGTGTCAATTAAAACTCATGTGCCACTGAATGTAATCTTCCAGCTGTACCTTTTAACTTTCTTCCACGTTGTGGGCACTCAAGATGGTTCACACTCATAAGATATATTAGTAATTAGAATAAGCAAGTATGAGAGAGGGCGGAGGAGAGAGAGGGCAGAAGCGAAAGAGAGGGTCAGGGGGTCCTCCTGGAGAAGGAGCTGGGCTGGAAGGTTTTGTGGAGGGGAATGGGGGAGAGGAGGGCTACCAATCTGCGAGAGGGAGTTTTTTCGGAGGGCTGGTCACTGGTGAGTCATCATAAGAGGCCTTGACTAGGTCTGTGAAAGGGAAAATGAAAGTTGTATTCCTCAAAGCCCTAGAGCTCTTTTATATAGGAGAAAAGTTCTATGGGAAAAATACATAAGATAGACTGAAAATAAACAAATATAAATAAAGACCAAGAGATATAATAATCTCAACACTCCCCCTTAAGCTGGAGCATATATGTCTATCATGCTCAGCTTGGAACAATAATGATGAAAAGAATCCCTCGCTAGAGCTTTGGTAAACATGTCTGCAATCCGATCGCCAGAAGCAACATAAGTAGTGGAGATCAACCCTTTCTGGATCAAGTCACGAGTGTAGTGACAAAAGTGTAGTGACAATCTACTTTAATGTGTTTTGTTCTCTCGTGAAAGGCTGGATTTTTAAGGTATGAACAGTGCTGCTTGATTATCATATTTGAGGTGCATAGGAAGAGGCACCTCAATAGTTAGGTCAGTCAGGACAGTCTTGACTCACATCATTTTCGTACTCCCTTGGGCCATAGCCCTACATTCTGATTCAACGCTGGATCAAGCAACAACTGTTTGTTTCTTGCTCCTCCATGAAACCAGTGAGCTACCAACAAACACAATGAAGCATGAGGCGGACTTCCTGTCCTTGGGACACCCAACATAATCCACATCTACGCATCCGGTAACTGTGAGAGACGTATCTCTTCTGAAAAGAAGACTTGCACTTGGAAAAGATTTCATATATCTCAAAATCATGCACACTGCATCCATGTGAGCCTATCTGGGCTGCTCCATAAACTGGTTGACTCTGCTCACAATAAATGATATATCAGGTATGGTAATAATAACATAGAATAACTTCCCTATCAGCTCTCTGTATCGTCTCTTATCCACCTCTTCAGAGTCATCATCATAGAGGCTAGCATTAGGATCCATTGGTGTAGTGGCAGGTTTGCATCCTGTCATGCCTGTCTCAGATAGATAACATACATCCTTTGCGTCATAACCATACCCTGTTGATTTCGTGCAAACTCCAAGCCAAGGAAGTAACGTAGTGTACCAAGGTCCTTGGTGGCAACTGTTGTCTAAGGAATTCCTTAGCTTCTTGTATGCCCTGTTCGTCGTTGCCAGTAACAATGATGTCATAAACATAAACTAGAACAACAACTGTACCTCTCTGAGTTCTCTTAACAAAAAAGAGAATGATCTGCAGTGGATCTGACGAACCCCTTATGTCAATCAGCTCTGAGAGCTTCTGAAACCAAGCCCTCAGACTCTGCTTAAGGCCAAATATGGCCTTGTGAAATCGACATGCCATACTGGACTCCCCCTCAACAGCAAACCCTGGTGGCTACTGCATGTAAACTTCCTCCTGCAGGTCACCATACAAGAATGCATTCTTCACATCTAATTGGAAAAGCGGCCACTCATGTACCACAACAACAACGATAAGAATCTGTAGAGTAAAGTGACAAGTAACATGAGAAAAAGTGTCATGGTAATCCACCCCATAGGTTTGGGTGAGCCCACGAGCAACCGACCTGGCCTTATATCTATCCACAATATCATCAGCTCGGTGTTTCACAGTAAACACCCACTTGCTGCCAACAACAGACGCACCTGGTGGAGACTGTACAACACTCCATGTACCACGAGACTGTAAAACTACCATCTCCTCCTCCATAGCTAGACACCATTGGCTATTCTGCAACGCCTCCTGATAGGTTTGTGGTATTTCCACGGCAGACAGTCCCACAACAAATCTCTGAAAATTCTTGGAAAGACGATCCAAGGAAACATGTGAAGCAAGAGGGTGCATAGTGCATGTTTACTTCTACTTCCGTAGAGCAATAGATACGTCTAGATCCTCATTACTCGCAAAAGATATATCATCCAAGACATCTTGCACCTCAGTTTGTACATGCAAATGACCAATGCCATTAGAAGAACTCAAATGTTCAGAACTTACCTTGGGTGTGCTGGATGATGGTCACATGAGCACGGGGCTGTCGCGGGTAAACCTGCGAAAGAAAATAGGTGGAGGTGGAGGTGGAGGAGGTGGCAGTGATTGCAGTGGAGTAAAATGTGGTAATGACAATATGATAGAGATCGAAGATAGAGGCATATAGACCTCTTCTCTATCCTCTGAAGGAATAAGTTTGTCACCTATGGGAGACAAATACATAATGACTCAAAGAAGGTGACATCTATATTGACGTAGTACCTTCGTCGAATAGGGTTGAAGCCCTTTTGGGTCCTGGAATACCCAACAAAGACACACTTGACAACTCTGTGGGAGAGCTTGTCAAGACCAGGAGACATCTGATGAACAAAAGCCATTGAACCGAAAACACAAGGCGTAAGTGAGAAAAGATTCGTTTCGGGAAATGCAATCAAAAACGGGATCTTCTCCCCCAGAACCGAACCAGGTAGCAAGCAGTTAGAACCGCATCCCCCAACACGAACGAGGAGCACGAATCTGAATCAAAGTTTTGGTAACATCCAAAAGATGGCGGTGTTTTCGTTCAACCACCTCATTATGTTGGGAAGTATACATACAAGATGTATGATCAAGATACTATGATACCTAAGGAATTGAGAAAGTTGAGTACTGCAAAATTCTAGTGCATTATCTGAACGTATAAACTTGACTTTTGTTGAAAAATATTCCTTTTTTCGTTAATAAAGGACTGAATAACATGACCAGCATCAGACTTGTTCTTAAGAAGAAAGACCTAAGACAATCTTGAAAACTCATCAACTGCAACAAGATAAAACCTATGTCCCTGATGATCTGGGACACGACTGGGACCTCGAATATCAAAATGGATTAACTCAAACAGACTATAACTACTTCGACACTGACGACTCTGGAAAGTGGACCGATGATGCTTCCCAAGTTGGCAGGTCTCGCACTGAAAGGTAGAGCGAGGAGAAATTTGTGGAAGAACGTGGCACAGCTTTTGCAGAGGAAGATGGCCAAATCGAAGATGCTATATATATGGAGAAACAGATCCAGTGCGAAGAGAAGAGGCACCAGCATATGGAGATTGCACCAGTCTGTAGAGAACCCCTTGCTCATGGCAGATCCAATCACCCTGTCCGTGAGTATATCCTGAAACACAAGAGCAGATGGATCAAATATGGTACGACAATGTAAATCTTTGGTGATTTGACTAATTAATAGTAAATTCATAGAAAATTCAAGAGCGCAAAGGACATTCTGAAGCCTCATCGCAGAAGTCAACTGCACCTCCCCCTAACCATTTATGTGAGAGTGTATCCCATCCGCTATCACAACAGATCGTCTAGACTGAGTCAGACGAAAACCACTAAACTGGCCTCTTTCACCACAGAGATGATGGGATGTTACCGATGACAATTAGAAAAGGCATATTCTATACTTGATGTAGATGTTGATGTTGAGGCAACTACCTTTAAGGATCCTGAAGGAGAGCTAGTTGGCCTAGGAGTAGGCATAATCTCCCTGAGTCGCGCTTCAAGCTTGTCAAGTCTCTAATTAGAAACACGTGGACTCCCAACCTGTTGTGTCTGTTGTACAACCCGAGCTGAAGCAGGAAACCAATGCTTAGAATAGCAGGTTTCCTGAGAGTGGCCTGACCTGTGGCTGTAGGTGCATGTGGGTCGACCATCCCCTCCTCTACCATGGCTAGGGCCTCCCCTACCACGATATGGTGTAGGGCTTCCTCTACCACGAGACGCAACCATAGCTGAAGATGTCTGAGACTGTAAAGTACTATCAGAGGATATAGATAGTCTACTCAATCTGCGATATGCCTCCTCCATCGGAGGTATGGTAGCATCAATAAGAATCTGGGCTCGAGCAACGACATACTCAAGATCAAGGGTTGCTAGAAAGACCCCAGTCATCACAGAGTCTCTGTATACCTTGAGCTGCTCTGGCGTAGCAGTCAAAGGAATGTATCCATGTAGCTTCTTAAACATACCCCTCAAAGAAGTATAGAGGGTATGAAGGGGGCGACCATTCTGCTTCAAGGAGAAGATATCGTGTTGGAGCTGCAGTATCTTCGAGTCATTCTTCGCCGGAGAGTATGTAGCGGCGAGAATATCCCACATAACCTTTGCAGTAGGCTGACTCAAAACATCATTAGCTATCTCTGTGGACACAGTCTCTGATAGCCATACACATGGATATGCATCATCTGCCTCCCATGAGGTATTTGTCCTAGTCTTGTCACGCGGCTCCTCTGTTGTGAAGATGTGCTTCTTGCCGTTGTATTGCATTAAACTCATGAACTGCATGGCCCACAGTTCATAGTTTGTTCCATCCATTTTGACGATGGGCGCTGGACCTTTGAAAGCACCCAGGGATGAAACTTCTACTTTGTTTTCAGACATGATGTGATGACAATTATCTTCAAGACTGGGTCTGCAACAAGAAAGACCTGCGCCTACACTGACATACGAGAAGATGGTTGTGGGTGTAGACTCATACCACAACCTCTTCCATTCTTTTGGAGGTTCCTTTGGTTAACTAGGGTGTTTTAGATAACCACGTCACACCATAAGCACTCAGGAACACGGTGTAGGAACCCTACGGGCGGCGGCAACACAAGGGCATGGATCACGATCCTTACGGGCGGCGGCGCACGGGCAGTCCGCACTTGGTGCGACACAAGAGGAAGGGCGACGCTGCGAGGAGCAGGCCACAACTTCAGTGAAGGCTACATGCAGGCGGTGCACGGGCAACACATGCGCGTGGGGCGGCACACGCTGGGGTTTTTGGTGGGGTGGGGCTCTAGGGCACATGCTCCGGTCTAGGACTGCCGCTCCGATACCATGCAAAAGGGAAAATGAAAGTTGTATTCCTCAAAGCCTTAGAGCTCTCTGATATAGGAGAAAAGCTCTATGGGAAAATTACATAAGATAGACTGGAAAATAGACAAATATAAATAAAGACCAAGAGATATAGGAATCTCAACAGGGTCCACTCTGTTTCTGGTGCGTGCATCATGGACATCTCGTGCGACTATGTTCCTTTTCACCAAGACGCTTTTCTTGTGGAAGGGTAGGTCACTTTCACTTTTGTTGTCCCAGGGAAGGTGCTCGGAGTGTAGAGAAAAGGACACTAGGTGATGAGCAATCCGTGGCGCAAAAGTTGGCTTGTGCTGCCACTTCTGAGGTTTTGGGAGGATGTGTGGTTGCTGGATGGTCTTTTTCGAAGGTGGTAAAAGGAGGTCCCTTTGATCCAAGGATTTCAACATTGACCAATTAGGGATTTCTTATCCGTGTTGGAGCATTCGTTGTATGCGCCCATTGTGTTGTAGCAGGGTAAATAGATCCCAGAGGAGATCCATTTACCCCATCCAGTGTTTAGTCCCACATCGTCCAGTGGTGGGACTTGGAGGTCTGGAGAGGCTATATAAGGAGCCCCATACCTCCTATATCCATTGAGAAAAGGAATAGAATATCCGCCCCCTTTGAGGGCTTCTCCCGTGGTTTCATCCCGCTCCTCACGGAGTAAGGTTCCACGTAAAAATCTCGTTGTTCTTCTTCGTGTTCTTTATCTTTTATCCATGTTTACGCTTCCGCTTCCGATTTTCTAACATGGTATCAGAGCGGGTTCGATTCTCGTGGAATTTTTTCCCCCATTATTTTATACGAGATTCGATGTTGGAGTTCACGTTCTTGAAGATTTCTATTTGAAGATTATTTTGTATTATTTCTGAGATTTGAGTTCTGTTAGAGAGTTGTTTCAAAATCCTAGATCTCCTGTCAGCGAGATCGTCACTCCTTTCAGCCGCAGGAGGTCACTGGACCTCTCACAGTTCTCTGGCGCATATTGCAGTGCAGCCCTAGAAGAGATGCAAGCAGCAAAGTTCCCCATCAAGCAAATCCAGATGCTCTTCTGCGCAAGCCCTCATGATCTGCGGCAACCCTCGTGGGAATAGGTTCCCAGGCGGGGAACCTAGAGGCAGCACCAACCGCGCAGCACATGCGCACCCTCCTCGCCCATTCGATGCATCCCAGGCGGGAAACCCCATCAAGGAACACATCTTCGTCGCCCAGGCAACGGTGCCCAGGTCGCAGGCAGCGCGTACTCCTCCATATGGCGGCGATTCCTCTCGATTCCAGGTTCAGGCTTCAAGCCCCCAGGTGGCACTACTCCATACGGCGTCTTAAGTCGCACCCATCATCTAAGGCTCGAACCCCTGGAGGTTCCATCTTCCACGGCATCTTCTCCAGGCAACCTCCAGCACGGCCGCAAACTCCTAAGGCGAAGGCACCTCTCCAGGCGGCGCTGAAGTCGCAATATCAGCATGAAGCCCCTCCAGGCGGCGTGATCTCTCCACGGGCGTCGCTCCTACGACGCTCGTGCGCCGCAGCCTCTGTCGACAGCAACACTCCAGGCGGAGGTCCTGTCCTGCGTTCTCACGCCCTGCGCTCCGGTCTCCGCTTCCAGGCACCTTCGCCTTCGGCGACGCGAAAGGGGGGGGGCGCCCCGATCCCATCTTGGCGGCGGCGCATGAAGAAGAAGCTCCAAAGGGGGCGGCGTCTTTGAGAGGTGGGGTTCCCACGATTGGGAACCCTAAAAGGCTGTACGGTTCAAAATAAAAAAAATGCGTTGCATTAAAAAAGGGGGAAGGTCCAGAAATAAAAGGGGCTGCTGGGCCGATATTAAAAAGGGGAGGAGTGAGTTTTGAAAGGTTGGGTCATTTGGGCTGTATATAAAAAAATGAAATGACGGAGGAGAGAGACCAGACAAATAAAAAGAGGGGAGAGAGTTGGGCCCAAGTGGGCCGATGAAAAAAAATGTTTAATTTTTTTTTGAAAAGCCGAGAAAAAAAATGAGACATCTTACAAAAAAAAAGAAAAAGGAAGAATGACGGCTTAAAAAAATGATGAATGAAAAGCCGCAAGTTTCATTTTCCCCCTATTTATCTTGTCTTCTCCCAACTTGGTCGACATCCATGTTTTCCGACAAGTATGGGAGAAAGGGGGAGTATATGTAGAGTCACAGGTCTATTCAGATGTTCCAGATTGCAGATTCTCCAGACCAGAGATTTTTTAGACTCTACAATTTTCAGATGAAGATTTTCATGCGCAAGTTCCAGACTCGAAGTTCAGATTCCAGCTCCCAGTTCGATGCGCAGATTATTCAGACTCGACGATTGTCTTCCAAATCCTCAGTTTCAGACACGCACGAGTTTGCGGTCATTTTCAGATGAGCATATGTTGCCATCATTTGTTCGTGGTCCCCATCATTCTTTTAGTTGTCAGGCCAGAGTTTTCATGTGAGCCATAGGGACTCCAGAGCAGAGGACCATTCCCTATGCCATTGAGGGCAAGGGTTTTCTTGTGGTATCATAGGTACACCAGAGCAGTGCACCATTCTCTGAGCCAGATGGGAGAGACCCAGTTCTCCGACGAGGAGACTTGAGGCGCAGTTTCAGACTCGATGGTCAGATTCTGAGTCTTCAGTTGACTCACACTCCAGCCCGTTCGTCCTCCTCACCTGCACGACATGAGAAGCAACGTCCTCGACTGCAGCAATGTGCGCGTTGGGTTGATATTGTCTGTAGTGTCCTGTAGCGTTGAGTTGAGTTTATTTCTCTTTATCCAAGCTGAGCATTTCATGCTCCGGCTTGAGGGGGAGTGTTGGAGCATTCGTTGTATGCGCCCTTTGTGTTGTAGCAAGGTAAATGGATCTTGGAGGAGATCCATTTACCCCATCCAGTGTTTAGTCCCACATCGTCCAGTGGTGGGACTTGGAGGCTCTGGAGAGGCTATATAAAGAGCCCCAGACCTCCTGTATCCATTGAGAAAAGGAATAGAATATCCGCCCCCTTTGAGGGCTTCTCCCGTGGTTTCATCCCACTCCTTACGGAGTAGGGTTACACGTAAAAATCCCGTTGTTCTTCTTCGTGTTCTTTATCTTTTATCCATGTTTACGCTTCCGCTTCCGATTTTCTAACAATCCGTATGGTCTTGGCAGGAAGAGGGGAATTGGACTCTATTTCCTTCATACTCAGTGCTGCGATCGACCCCACTTTCACTTGGGATGTGGTTGAATCGGGAGAAATGGATTGTTGTGCTTGTGGCATATCTATTGCGAACATCGCAGTGTTGTTGAATGGACCTCCATCGGAAGGCGGATTCAGTGGAGGCGCCCATGTTTCTCTGATGGGGGAGACGATGGAGATGGTGAGAGTGGTTCATGTAGAGGAAATATCACTTTTATCTCGAACTATTTAGGTTCGAAGATAGACTCTTCGTGAAGTAGGCGTGGTACAAGAGATTCTCTAAGATGGGTTGTCCTCGGGATCTGATGTGAGGTTAGTGGTGATCGCTATCTCGGGGAAGAAGGATCTCTCCTCAGCCAAGATTCTTGTTTTGCAGGTGGGTCGAGCGGGATTCAACCTTCGGGTGGTTGAGATGGCGCCACTTGTGCCTTTGAACTCCATTGAAATGCCTTGTTGCTCGACGATGACAGGGCCAATGAGGTCATTTCCGGCGGTCACCGCTCCTGCTAAATTGTGGTGAGTTTGGGGGGATTTTGAATCTCGAATTCTGTGGATCGGGGATTGATGCACAATTGAATACCATTATTGTAATTTCCTCGGTGACGATGCATATTCTTTCACCTTCACTGGATCCAGATGCTGGATGGGACCCATCTTATTCGACCTCCAGTGGATTCGATCCAAACTTGGATCTTTGGTGGGTTGGGCTTTGGACATCAATTCGAGATTGGGGGTTTCCTCTGCTAAACTTGTCACCAACCTGGAGACCATTGGCTCTGCTCGGTTCGAAGAGCTCTGCGATGCTTTTGCAAGGACGACACTGGTTGGAGCTATACCTCAGATCATCTTACCGACACTTGTTGGGGTTGAAACGGAGCCCTTGGTGTGAAAACGAGCTTGAAGATGGGAGCAGGTCTCTGGGGGATGGTGAAGAGATATTGATCGAGTAAGAGGTGAGGATGTACATCAGAAGAATACTTCTTACCCCAACTTGGTTGTAGGGGCCTCACCCTCGACGGCTACATCATCTGTGATGGAGAGCCTGACCGTTTTGTCACTATCTTCTGGCCATAAGAAAAGTATGGTTGCCGATGATCATTGTTGATTTAAGTTGGACATTGCAAGAGATGCTGGAATAGTGCGTGTTACCATTGGGATCCCAACGTTGTCCAAATGAAGGTTATCTGCTAGCAAGGTTCAGGAAAGCGGTATGCGTATGCGTTCGGTCAGGTCACTGAATAGCGATTAAGCGGTATGCGGGGGCATATGCGGGGTATATGCGGTTCTACGCGGTTTTCTAATTTTTTATTTAAAAATAAATAAATATATGCAAAAGTGACTACAACTGAACAAAAATTATGTATAATTGTGGTCCAACAGAAGTTCTAAGAAAATGACTTTCATATATAGCTCAAAACAGTCTCTATCAACAAATATTAATGCTTCAATAGAAAAGTTAGCAGACATAATAATTGACAACAATCACCAAAATATTTAAAAATATAAACAAAAACTTTAATATGCATATAAGGAGTTTATGTAAAAGGTGCTGTGCCATTGCCGCCGATCATTACCGGTAATGATCGGTGGGACTCTACCGATCATTACCGGTAATGATCGAGAATGATCGTGCTGTGCCATTGCCGCCGATCATTACCGGTAATGATCGGTGGGACTCTACCGATCATTACCGGTAATGATCGAGAATGATCGTGCTGTGCCATTGCCGCCGATCATTACCGGTAATGATCGGTGGGACTCTACCGATCATTACCGGTAATGATCGAGAATGATCGGGATGATCGGTGGGCCTCTACCGATCATTACCGGTAATGATCGAGAATGATCGGGGTGCCTCTACCGAACATTACCGGTAATGATCGGGGCGCACGGTCCGCATATGCGGCCGCACAGCCCGCATATGCGGGCCGCATATGCGCACTAGCCGCATACAGGGGGGCTTCACGAATGCGGCGCGGTTAGGGGTCCGCACGCGCATATGCGGCCGCATATGCGGCCGCTTCAACCGATTTCGTGAACACTGTCTGCTAGAATGTGCGGGGTCTTGGTGACCCGGAGAAGAGGGGGGCGGTTAAGAGGTTACTAGCTGAGTGGCAAGGCAATGTTATTTTTCTATAGGAGACCAAAATCCAAACTTGGTCCAGCATGTTGTTGATACCAGTTGGAGGTATCCAGTTCTTTGATTTCATAGTGGTGGATGCAATAGGCAACTTGTGGGGGGGGCTTGTGGCGTTGAATGGTGAATAATTTTTAAGCTAGTGTCCGAGCTGGTGCACAAATGGTATAAATTTTATTAAGGGACAGATGCATCGGGGGAATGCAGAGCTTTCTTGAGTGTGTGTGGACCCACTGAGTCGACCATTAGGACACCACTGTGTGAGGACCTTCGTGAAGCGAGCTTGCTTTTTTCCTCAACCCCTTGGTTGATTGGAGGGGACTTCAATGTTACTTTGTATGTTGCCGACTGCCTTTGCATGCACGGGGGTCAGGATCAAGGTTCCTCGACCTTTGTTGACACGGTTTAAGACTTTTAGTTGGAAGTCTTAGCCGTTGTGGATTGTCAATATACTTGGAGGAACTCGGGGGTGAGATCGAGAATTGATCACTTCCTTAGCTCGAGCCACTTGGCGGCTGTCTTTCCCTTGCCGCAGGTTGCCGCTCTGCCTTTATCATGATCAGATCTCACTCCTTTGTTTTGGACCTCCATCGAATCATCCTCCTTTATGTGCTAAATACACCTCCTTTATGTTTCTAAGTTGCTATTGTTCGAACTCATCATTTCCTCTCCAATACCTCAGTAGTTAGCTGTCAACAATTGGCATTAACAGTCGCGATATGTGTGATACATGTGTATGTATTAAATACACCTCATTTTTGCATGTGTGTATTTTGTATGCTTATTGTTTTACGAACTAGAATGATCTTAGTTTACGACAAACCCACTTTTTGTGCCATTTCTGAAATTCCCATCGATGTCGTCAATATATCCCCTATATATCCCATTTCAGGTTTCTGACCGATATGATATCGATATCGATATCTCTAACCTTGAGTTATTCAATTAGGTCTCCCCATTGAATAGTGTAGTCGGACCAACTAATCGGTCTTAGTCGGTGACTATTGCTATAGTGGACTCAATCATACTCGAGAAATCTTGTAACCTGAGTTTAAAGGAAGTAGTGTGAAAGGACAACACCCATATATGAGGTAAAAAAGGGGGAAACACTCTAAGGTGTCCGTTCCAAATATATTAAATCAAGAGAAATACCAAGATTACCTTACAAATGCCAATCCTCAAGTGAGAGTTTTCACGTAAAACACTACATTCTCAAAATAGAAATGATCTGCCGAAAAAAGGATCCCGTTGCGTGAAGGCCGGATTGTCCAAATTGCTGCAATAGAGGAGTAGCTCTCTGTAGGCCCTGAATCTTGCATTGAAGATCGAATCGCAGAAAGTGGCGTTGACCCAATCAATCAATTCATTGGATTGGATGTCTGATACAGTGAAAGATTGTTATATGGACATCTTATTCTGGGATCCCATACTATGCGATCTTATGAATTCTCATCTATTTTTGCAGCTTGGCAAGTCCTCTTTCCCCTTCAAATCCTGATTTGTAATTTTATGTCAAAAATCTATGGTCAACAATATAACACGATCTATTTTGCATAATGTATATTGATTCCTTGGTTTGGGTTGAAGAAACGAAGGATTTTTCATCATATTGCCTCCCTCATCTCTTCCTTTAATTCAAATCCTCTCATTTTTCGAATCGACACATGCTTCCCCCGCAGCGAGTTCCTTATCTTGTATCATTTGACTCACTCTTGGAGTTCTTGTGCACTTCACTTTCATCAGGGGAAGATGCATCACTTTAAGACTAACTTTCCCTTTGAGGATCCTGCTCCTTTTTTATAAACTCCGCTATTAAGATCTTTTTGGCAGGACAGTCACTTGAGAAAGAGTGTGCACCTCTTGCATCCCCTAGATAAAAAGTTAAAAGTCTGACATGAGAGAAGGGTCAGGAATTTGCTTTTATATATGGTTGGTAGACTCCTATTGTTCTATGCAAAATGGATAATGGATAATTTTAAGATGAAGGCTGGATAATATAAATGGAATTATGGAACTAACTCGATCCTTTCTAATTGTTTAGTCAGGACCAGATGAAAGGAGTATTCCTGGGAATACCATTGCAGTGCAAGCAGACATGCCTTTTAATGGACTGACTACATTTGGGACAGCTTTCTTGTCAAAATTTCAATGTTCTCAAATGCCACATAATGTAATTCCTCCAGCCCTCCCTTCCGTTATTTGTAGCTCCATGCATGTTTATGCCGCTGAAACTATGATTATCTGCTTAATGTGAAGCTTCTGGAGCACATCACCTTCGTAGATACCCCGGGTGTTCTTTCTGGTGAAAAGCAACGGACACAACGTAGCTACGATTTCACTGGCGTAACATCGTGGTTTGCAGCAAAATGTGATCTCATCCTTCTTTTATTTGATCCTCATAAGCTTGATATCAGTGATGAGTTCAAGCGTGTGATTAGTTCTTTGCGTGGACATGATGACAAAATACGTGTTGTGTTGAACAAATCAGATCAAGTAGATACCCAACAGGTAAACTATCTGGATTTTTGTAGTAGTATCTGATTTGTTATTCTATTATTTTCCTCATAATCACGTGCTATTGGTTTTATATGTCAGCTTATGAGAGTTTATGGTGCCCTTATGTGGTCACTTGGAAAAGTTTTAAATACACCAGAAGTCATGCGTGTTTATATTGGGTGAGCATTCTTTTATAGTTGGACACATTATCTTCCAACTGCAGGATCATTTTTTCTTATGTAATGCAAGTGCTGGTGCAAATGTACACGGCACATAATTAGACACATGTAGCATATATTGTGATTTAAACAATTTCATTATATGCTTCATTGATATAAATCCATTACTGTATTTATGTAGGAGAAAACGAATTTGAAACTAATGTGATGTAAGACACGAGATTTCAACTTTATCAAATCATGCATCCTTTGGGGCAAATTGGTTGGAAGGCGACAACGCTTTATAGTAAAGCACCATAGTAATTTGTGTGCTGTGGTTTCTATCAAGTGCACTTGCCGTAGGCCTATATTAAGCATATATATCATCTTAGATTTTCCCTTAGTCAGCGAACATTTCCATTGATTGAAAGAAGCATGTTACCCCCCATTTGTCCAAAAAATTTTCATTACGAGGTTTTATTTATTATTTGAGCATGCAATCAGTAACCCGAAGCAACTCTGCATTCCAACAGCTCATTCAATGATAAGCCTATAAATGAAGCCCTCATTGGTCCAATGGGGAAAGAGCTTTTTGAGAAAGAACAGGACGATCTCCTTGCTGATTTGAAAGATATTCCTAAGAAGGCTTGTGATCGCCGAGTATATATCTCCTTTCTCAGTTTTACTTCGGAGAACACCTGCATATCTAAAAATACAACTGGGATTTATATTAGTGTTTTTTTTCTGCAGATAAACGAATTTGTGAAGCGTGCACGAGCAGCTAAAATCCATGCTTACATTATTAGCCATTTAAAGAAAGAGATGCCCGTCATGATGGGGAAGGCCAAAGCTCAACAACGGCTTATTGACAATTTGGAGGATGAATTTGCAAAGGTAACCGGATTTCTCATGCTGGATTTTGCCTCACCAGTAGTTTTTTTACCACATTTGCTGGAGCATGAGATCATCATGATAAATCAAAATTATGTTTAAATGATCAGTGGCGTTCTTATTGGTTAGAGTAAATGATCCCAATTAAAATGTTTGGAGTGGAAGTTATAACCAGAATGTAAATCGAGCTGTTTTGCTGGAACAGGTCCAGAAAGAGTACCATCTCCCTGTAGGGGATTTTCCTAATGTGGATCACTTCAAGGAGGTACTGGCGGGTTACAACATCGACAAGTTCGAGAAGCTCAAGCCGAAGATGGTACAAGCCGTGGATGATATGTTGGCATATGATATCCCTGAACTCCTAAAGAACTTCAGAAACCCGTATGAGTAGCACAATATCTCGTTGTAGTAAGTCTGCGTCTGCCGTTCACCGATTTCCTTGTCTTAGATTCCATTTGTATATCGAAGAAAACATAATTGTATCCTAGTTTTGGTTTCAATATAATATGGCTATCATGCATTTACCAAAGTGCATTACAGATTACACGTCTTTGTTCATTTAAATGGTCTGATGGTCGAGCGCTTTGCCTCAACACAAGAAACCCAGCTCCACATCACACTAAAAAACGTGACAATAAAATAGTGATTAGAATGCATAATGGTTTCACCTAGAACGACATTAGTGGCCGAGGACTCTCATCTCCTGCCTGAACAACTGATACTCTGAGAATTCAGTATCACCCGTGTTAGTCGTCGGTTGCTCGCTTGTCGCCCCAGGGAGCTTCACGGTCTGTGATTCCTCCTCCTGGTTCTCCTGATCATGCATCTTGTTCTTGTTGAATTCCTTCAAGACGTCAGCTACCTTCCTTATTGGGTTCAGAACTGCAGAGGCAGCTGATGCGGAGTCACCCTGGGCATGTGCCTGGGTAACCGAGTCGAGAACGACCATGCACCCGAGCGATAATGTCAGGAGGAGCACCAAGTGGGTGGCAGCCATGGAGCTTGATATTAAGATGGCAGATTAATGAACCAAGGTGCATACAGATATAGGTATTTAAGGGGAATTCTCTGCCTATTTAAAGGATGTTTGTGGTTTGTGGTGGAGAATAGGGGGCTTGAACGGGTCCTTTGGAGATCTAATTAGAGGAACAACTGAATATTTGGTGCATCAAATTGCTACTTGCATGCATTTAACATTAATGAGGAAGGGAGTTAAAATTCCCAGTACATGATTGCTGTAAATGATATGTTGGCATTTTTAATGCTAAGGTAAGACATGTGATATTGAAACGTCCATGTAGAATCTAACATCTGCTAAAGAATTGCTACGAATTATTTACAACCGTTTATTTAGGTACAGATTATTGTTGGGGCAGATAATTACATTTATTTATTTTTGGAGATTCTTGTATACTTTTATGTTTACTGGATGTTGATAGTTCTTGGTATTCTTACTTTGCCACAAATTTTTAGTTTTTCAGAAAATTTTGAAGGGATGTGCTAGCATTTATGATCATCTTTTGGTTGACACTATCAAATGCAGCAAGTGCTTGAGATCTTTCAGAGGGCATTGCCTATGAGAAAATCATTAATTAAAAATCAAACACCATCAGCTTGCTTTCACGATTAAGATCATAGATTCTTTTCCAATTTGAAGAGTATGAAGTTTATGACAGGAGTGCAAGTAAGCTTCATGCAATTTTACTTGCAAAATTCATTTTATGTCATTGATATTTAGTGTAATATTAGATGATATCAATTGTTATTCAAGTTACTTGATCAAAAATTACAAGATAGGCATTATATTCTCTTATATCCATGACATACGGATTGAGTTCAAGCTTTTCCTATATCTTCATCTATAGACTCCTGATGTAAACAAAAAGTGTGATTCTGATGTGGTTCATTGTTCATTATTCGAACTTGCCGAAGAGGCCGTTTTCCTAGAGGGGTAAATGTTGTTAACAATAAAAAGTCAACTATTCGTTCTACTCGAGTTTTTGGAGGGTTTTAAACTAAAGTTCCTTGTCTGATCAATTTTGGAGCAAACTTTGTTTTAACTTGAAATTAATTCGACGTCATAACATCTAGCTGCTGGGAGAAAAAGAGGATCAAAAATAGGATCATGTATTTTCAACCCATTTTATGGTTCAACTTCAGTGACTACTTCAAACTCAAAGTACTAATAATGACTTAACCACAAAAAGCATAACTTTTATGTTGTTTTATCTTAGTTAAGCATACTTTAATTAACTATTTGATTTTATCAATTCAAATAATCTAGATAAGCATCAACACTAAAATTTCATAATTCTGGTACCATTTCCATTACGCCTTATTCATTTGTTAGACTAAAGGTCCATTAATGTACACTAATCATCAGATCATGATATATCATATAGTTATATATTGAATATCCTCCAACAATTTAAATTGATGGTGGAAAAATCAATATGTAAATGTGACGTGAGTATTTGTTGAGATACCTCTAATTTTTCGTAAAATATATTTTTAACTTTGGAGTACAAGAAAAAATAAAGTTAATATACTCCCTAAAAATAGTAAATAGGTGAATAGAATATGATATCTCTTGTATGTTTCATTGCTTCTTGAGAATTGTGCATATTAACTATGTGTTAAAAACATGCATATAGCAAATGTAATCCCATGATTGGACCCAAATTTCGAAGCATGCATAAATCCAAATGAAATGTAGATTATTGGAACTAAACCAATTCCCAACTTTCTTCATTGTCTTCAAGTATTCTAGAAAGCGTGACTTTTGGTCAAAATTAATTGACAATTTAATGCTTTCGTGATTTTGTCAAAAGATAGAAGATTTATTCGAAAATCAAGAACGCGAAGAGCATCGTGAAGAAGGAATTAATCAACAACAGAAATAGTCTCCTTCCCAACAACAATATCCAAGGATCTGTCCGCAATAGTAGCTTTCTCCCGTGTACAAGATAACTTGTAATCATGAAATGTTCTCGGATCACCTGTCATATGGTCGAATGCACCCTTGTTAATAATCCACTCACTATTGTCTGGACCAATATTATCAATTCGTCTCCTATCCAGAGAATGACTAATATTCACCAAATTTATAGAATCATGCTCTTTAGTGAAAGGCTCCTTCAAAAAGGATTGTAACTCCATGATGGTATCTATTTCAGTTTCAGTAAACCCAATGTTTCATCAAACCCAATGTTCTTGAGAAAAAACAATCACATGTACGGTAATAACAAAGAGTTCCAAGCAATGAAATCCCTTAAACACAGATATCGAGAGAAAAACTTCATCACACAAGAAGTAAAGGGAAAAAAAGAAAAGAAGGTAAACCTCGACACATGGGTACGAAGAAGTCATACGTGAAAAAAAAATCTTTGATAAGAACATCTCCCTAAGAGATTTTCTTCACAAAGGACCAGCAGATGCCCTTTAATTTAGTTATGATCTATTAACAAATATTAAAAGAAAAATCTGGGAGCATCAAACATTGGGATTCACATTGGGATTCACTGAAGCAATTCTTCGAACACCTTAAATACACCAGACAACCAGCTTCTTAAGTCTTTCCATGGATAGAATCATAAGTGCATTGTTTGTAACAAAATGAAGATGAGCCCAACACTAAACTCCTTCAGCTAGGGAACGATCAAAGACCAACATGTTGGACATGAAGCACCCACACAAGGCCAAAGAAACTAAGGTCGAGAACACATGCACTCACGGGTCGAGGCACCTGGTGTGCAATTCTATATATGCAGGAATTTCATAGACCGACCGCCGATGCTGCTAGTTCAAGTAAAAGGAACACCATCACGAAAGCCGTTGGTACGAGGAATGATCCGATCTTTTTTGATGGTGCAATAGTCGACCTCAAGCTCTTATACCATGTTAGATTTGAACAAACAAAGCACACAAAGATGAAAGACATTTATTTACGTGGAAAATCTTATGGAGCGGGAAAAACCACAGGGGTGCACACAATCCCTAACCCACTCACAAGAGATTAGGTATTTCTTCACTATACCGATAAATCCAATGGAGTATGAGTACAATATATAGAGACTGATGAGTAAATGAGCCATCATCCATAGATCTATTTACCCATATAAACATAAGACAATTCAGTAGTGACGACGAAAGCTGAAATCGAGGCAGGATATTATCGTCTGGTCTTAGAGGGTCAGTGGTGCCCAACAAGTTGGGTCTAGCAATCGATGTGTCGACCACTCCCTCGGCTCTCAGATATCCTTAATCTCAATGTTGCAATCAACAATTAACCCATAATAAGCTCAAGTAATGAAGAATAATGAGCTAAAATTTATTATACCCTACAATATGATATGTATAGTATACAAGTATAGGGGTCGAACCGCAAAGGAGCAACATGAATAGATCACAAAAAAATTGACTAAAAAGACAATAAAATTTTCTATGTTTTTATAATAATTTTTATTTTTTATGGGTTTTTAATATTTATTTTTAGGTTTTTATCAGTTGTGCCTCTCCGAGATCTTGCAATTTCAGTTATGCCCCTATCTTTTTGGGAGTATCAGTTGTGCCCCCAACTTCTTGTCGTTCTATCAGTTGTGCCCCTACGTTAGTCTAACCGTCAATGAGTTGACTTAACCATGGTTTTTTCAAATCATGGTGCAGTCAAGAGGGGTATAATTGTCCAGACTTCTACTTCATCTTGTTCCTCCTCAATTGTTCTTCTTCCTTTCTCTTCATAATTTCTCTCTCTTTGTTACGCCTTTATGCATCCATCGAATCTCTAAAATTTTTGCGTTTTCACGGATATATCAGTCATTACTGATCAGACGGTGAACTTTATTGATTTTCTGGTGAATTTTTATGAATCAATAAGTCAAAAATTTATCTTATCTTAACAAAAATTGAAAGCCCTCCGGTAGTTTCAACCATCCTCCTCCACCGCCATTGTCTTCACCGTCGTTCTCCGCATGAGACAAGGCCCCGCTCCAGTCAATGGAGACAACCTCCGACTTGCGGGCCACCCCCATCCAAAGCCCACCTTGTACATCCCAAGCCTCGGCGATCCCGCTACCGATAGGGGCTCCAGCGGCGCAACCCTCACCAAGCGGTCCAGGATCGATGCCACGAATTCCAACACACCTTCGCTCTCCAACCCCTTTATCTCCGTGAGATGGCCGCAACCACCGTGAGATGGCCGTCGTAGCCATCACAAGATGGTCGCCGCAGCCATGGCGCGGGGGAGCGGGGGTAGGGGGCGACGCGCGTAGGGGGAGGCGCGGGGGTAGGGTGCGACCTGGGGGCAGTTGGAGCAGGAGAGGGGAGGTGTACGGGCGCGGGGATAGGGGGCAGCGGGAGCAGGGGGAAGGGGAGGCATGGGGGCAAGGGGAGGGGGAGGTGGGAGCAGGGGGAAGGGGAGGCTCGGGGTAGGGGGAGGCGCGGGAGCATGCGCGGAGGCGGAAGTTATGGGGGAGAGGGAGGAGGCCGACGGAGGTGGCTGGGTGGAGGGGAGGTGCGGGGGCGGAGGGGGAAGTTTGGGGTGGGGGGGGGAGGGAGGTGCGGGTGGCGGAGGAGGGGGAGGAGGAGCACGACGGCATGGATGGAGGTGGAGGCGGGGAGGCATGTGAGCGGAGAAGGGGGCTCGGGGGAGGCTGCAGGAGAGCTCAAGGCGGAAATGGGAGGATCTATGGAGGAGGAAGAGAAGGGAGGAAGAGGAAGAAGATGGGAGAGGGGGAAGGGGATGGGGAAGGAGGAAGAAAGATGAGAAAAGGACCTTTTCAGCATTTACTTTTAATTTAATTCCCATTATGTCCCAAAGTTAACGCCCGTTTACATTGGGAATGAACGTCAACTAACCGAAGGGGCACAAGTGATTGAACGACAAGAAGTTCGGGGGCACAACTGATATTCCCAAAAAGATAGGGGCATAACTGAAATTGCAATATCTCGGAGGGGCACAACTGATAAAAACCCTTTATTTTTTATATTTTTAATTTATATTTTTAATTTTGTTTTTAATTTTATAAATGTTATTTTCTTTTTATATTTTATATTTTTAATTTTTTTAATATATATAAATAATAGATAGATATAACGATATATAGATACTGTATATGATATGATAGATATATAGGGTATAAAAATATATAAAATATCAAAAAATCAGAAAAATACCGTACAGTTCCTTTTATTTTTTAAGGATTTTTAAAATATATAGGCTATTTTCAATAATAATAATAATATAAGTATATATAGTTATATATATTATAGACTAGTATAAATATAAAGGGAAAAAGGAGGTTGAGCCCCATGTGCAGCCATCTTCCTGTACTCGGATTCTCCACCGTCGGATGAGTTCGACCTCCACTGTTGGATTGGATGAAATGTTCTCTCTCAAACACTCTTTTCCAATCCCACTCCCTCCCCTCCCTAATCGAGAGAGAAATCCCCCTTCAGTCCGCTATCACCACGCACGCACACCCTCCTCCATCAACCTCCGTCGTGCGAGTCCCCCCTTCCATCCTCCATCGTCGTGCGCGTGCCTTGCTCCTCCATCTTCTGCCTCACGCGTCCCCCCTTCTAGCCTCTGCTGCATGAGTCTCCCTTCATCCTCCATCACCGTGCACGCACGACCCCCTCCTCCACCGTGCGAGACCCCCTTTCATCCTCCATCACTGCGCGCACGCCCTGCTCCTTCAGCCTCTGCCGCGCGACGCGCACACCCTCCTCCTCCAGCTTCCATCGTGCAAGACCCCCCTTCCATCCTCCATCGCCGCGTGCGTACGCCCTCCTCCAACCTTTGCTCTGACTTTCTGCCGCAGGCACGTCCTTCACCCTCCATAGGGACGAAGTCGGGATTATTGGCTGGGGGGGGGGCTAGAATCAAAAGACATATTTGTAGGTAGATTTTTTCTGTAAAAATGATGTTATAGTTTCTTTTAACCTAAAATCATGACATTTTTAAGATATCAATGAGCTTTTTCGAACATTTTGCAACGTTTCTAGAAATATGAAGGAAAATACGCGTTTCTCTTTTTTATAATTTGTTAATGTTCTAGAATAAATAATAACAATTATGTTCTAATATTTTTAATTTTTTTGTATAATATTTTTAATTTTTTGCATAATCTTTATTTATTTCCTGTGTATGGATAAATCAAATAAATAAATTCTAATGTGATATATGGATAATTTAATTAATAATTTAACGACAAGAACATCTGGATGGGATATTCAAGATAGATTTGATCCATTTAAGTAATTATATGATATTGGTTAAGAAAAAATTACTTTTGAGATAAAAATTTAATATCAAAAGATATAGTGTATGAATGATTGAATTTCAACTATGGGTATATATATTCTTTTATGGAATTTATATCAATCATAATTAGTTTAACAATTCCATCATGTTTATAAGAGACAAATTGCCCTGAATAAAATATTTTTATATAATATAAAAAATATAATATCTAAATTTCTATGTTATAAAATTCATTTTTGAGGTATATTATCACATCCTCAAAACCAACTTTTCCAGTTGTGATTTACACTATAACAAAATGGATCTATAATAATGCTTTTCAAATTCTATCACCGTATCGTATATACTGATGGTAAAATTTGTTGCAAAATTATTTTTTATATTTGAAATTAGCAACGAATATCATATACAATGTTATATAATTCACGATGGTGCATATAGCGACAATTATCCGTTACTAATTTTCAAAATTTTAACTAATCGTTGCTAATTTAGTCAAAATTTAACGACAGTTGGCTTGAATTTTGAAAATAGCAATGGATAATGTTGCTATATGGTTTGTCGCTAATGATGTAGGAACATATATGGTATTTGTCATTAATTTCAAGTATAAAAATAATTTTGCAATAAATAATATCGTCATTATATGTTTAAACAATGGATGTTATAGTGATAGATTTTATACCATACCATCAAACCTTTTAAATAAATTCTTTTGTTTTGTAGAGAGAGATATTATCACATCATTAAGTTTTACAAGTAAACCATTGCTTCTAAAATTATTTATATTTTTGA